>PVHT020000119.1:12198894-12246737 GCA_004024745.2 Catagonus wagneri
TGTGTGTGTGTGTGTGTGTCTGTGTGTGTGTGTGTGTGTGCACGCGCGCCTGTGTCTTGGGGTCTTTAGGACTGAAGTCGCATATGCAGTCGTCTGGGTGACAGCTTTGGGGACACTTCCCGGGATCTTCAGCTGGGCCCTGGTAAGAACTCCTGCCCAGGACAGCGTCTTCCCATAGGTCGGTAACTGGGACTGTCCTGGGGGTGCCTCCCGGCGTTCCCCGCGCCCGGTGCTCCTGGGGCCACAGCCATGGTGTCAAGAGGCGTGGACGCCCCGTCTCGTTCCTGGGGGCCCCGCTCGTCTTCTCAGTGGAGCCGGCCCTGGAGTCTGACCCTCGGTGGAGCTGCCATGTCAGATGCCCACCCGAGCTCCTCGGGCTTTTTTGGAGCCTGGCATCCTGGGGACAGAGCCCGACGTGGGGGCCGCCCTCACTCAGGCCCCCTGCCTGCCCAGCACTTTCGTAGCGCTCTCCTTTGCCTGGCCCAGTGGGACACAGACGAGAGGGGTGGTCCTGGCCCGGTGCCGCCCAGGCAGCAGGGAGCAGGGGCCGGGGCCGAGGCACCTCCCGCCGGTCGGCACAGCACCGCCAGGCCGCAGCGCTGGTCCCACGACCGTGCTCTTGCCGCGTCCAGCCCCGGTGCTCAGCCTCGGCCTGAGGGGCCTTCCTTAACCTCACAGGGGTCTACTTCCGCGACCTTGAGGGGGACAGGTGACTTCCTGAATGTGCTGGCAAGTGACAGAGCGTGGACCCAGACCCAGCCTGGGACGGTGGAGCCCTGCGTTGCTCCTGTGACCGTTTTCAATCTCTGTCTTATTTTGTTCTTGAAAATCAGAGCAGACGCGGGCAAGTCAGACCGCTGGGAGGAAACCTGAGGCTGCTCTGTGCAGGTTTTCACCTAACGGACCTCCTTGCCTGGGAGCCCGTTGCGGACCCGTTGCACCCCCGCCTCTCCATCTGTGGGGCAAAATCAGAGATGACCCGGCTCGCACCCCGAGGGGAACGAGAGCAGGGTCTTTCAAAATACTTCTGGGGCTCGTGAAATTCAGCCTCCGCGTAACGCAGGAACGGGGCGGGGGGGGGGCACGGATCAGGGTAGAGACACAGCCGCTTTGGATTTTTATTTCCCTCTTCTGCCCTGCAGTTCTCTTTATTTTATGCAGAAATCACGAGAGAGCCCAATGTACAGATACTGGTGTAGAGGAGACGCGTGTCAGAGGAGAGGTAATTGACGGTAAATGTCAAATATTAAATCCTGTCTGGTTATTACCCAGCGTATTAGCGATGTAAGTAGCTTAACAATTACAGCTGTGATTGACTAGGTGGGAACCAGAATCCTAAACATCAACTGCCAGAAGTGGTAATTATAACACATTAACACCTGCTTAGACAGATTGACAGCCCCAGGCTAACATCTGCGGAATCTCACTTTCATACTTCTCACGCAGTTTTTTGCCTTTTGAATGGAGTAACTCAAGGCTTCCCCCAGGATAGCAATAACCCGCATCTATGTTACTCACTCGCACCGTTACGGCTGCTTGTTGTCTGCGGTCCCGCTTTCCTGCTGACTCGCTCGCGATTGCACGGGCCGTGGGTGCCGGGCGGGCGGAGTTGTGGCCCGCGTCTAGCAAAACGGTCCCGACACGGACGTGCTGGTGGGGCCGGGTTTGCTGGTTAGGTCCGTGAGGCTATTCACAGGCACTGAAGTCGGGTTGGAACCTGAAGGTGTGGTTGCATATCCTGCGACGAAAGCGAGGCAGCCGCTGGCGTGGCGGGAAGGCAGTGTCGCCCGGGGACCCGAGGGCGTGCACGGAGCCCGTGGGCACCTGGAATTCCTCACCTCCCTTCCGTGGAAAAGTGCTTGAGAAGCAGGTTGAAAAAGGCCGTCTGTCCTCTCCTGGCTTGGTTTGGCTACTTCTCCATGGAGCTAAAGGTCCAGAACTAGAAACTCGCTTTAACAACCCCCTGGGCCTTGTTCCTCATCACTTCATGCCGAGCGCTTTGTTATGTCGTGTTCTCACTTTCTTTTCTTAGGGGACGGCGGTCCGGGCTCGCTTTTTTCTGCCTGAGACTTTCAGAATCACGTGGTGAGCTTCGGCTTCTCCGGGCACATTCACAGCTGGTTCTGGGTGAGGCCGTGGCACAGGTGGGCAGGGCGGAGGGAGAGGCAGCACCCAACGCGGAGGGCGCGGCGCTTGCTCGGAGGCACACGTGTTGGCTCATTCATGTTTAGCGACGCGTCTGTCCACCTCTTCACCCTCATCATTCAGAGATTCTTTCATCTCGCAAGTGTTTGTGGAGCACCTGTTATGTGCCAGGCCCTCTGCGTAGCCACACAGGCCCCTGGCATCCCAGAGTCTGGACTCTCTTGACCTAAAGGCACTCTGGTTGGCCCTCGGTCTCGGGGATCCAGCTGTGAAAAAGACAGATGGGGCCCCTTCCTCTGTGGAGTTTCCCACGCGCGAGGACAGGCAGTCCCAGGGCAGGTGAATGCAGACGTGGCCGGTGTTTCCTGGGGCTCTGACCTCGGTAGCTGAGGTCCCCAGCTTTTGAGGCCATCAGGAGCCTCAGCGTCAAAAAATGATAATTTGAATCGTGAGAGGTGAGTAAGAATGAGGAAGAAAGGTTATTTTCCTCATTTAGCTTCCAAAACCTGAATTTTTAAAATCATGTTAGTAGTCTTTATTGAAGTGGGTAAGTTTGCTTCATGACACCAGGCCCTGCAGTGATGAAGAAAATTCCATCAGAAGAGAGTTGTATTTACAGACGTGAGAAGGAGTCCACGTGAAAACAGAACCCGGTGCTGACCCCTTCTCTTCTTGAAGCGGCGCCGTTTTATCGGGGAAGAAGAAGCCCGGTGAATAATTAAAGGGAAGATCGTGTACGGAGACGAATAATAGCCTTGCGTCAGGATGGCGCTGGTACCTAAGCCGCGGCCATTTGAGGGCAAAGCTTTGCTGCCGCGATTGCCCAAGAGTGGACGTGGGGTCCTAGGTCAGTCCTGAAAAAAAGTAGGAAGGCAGCCCTTGGACTGATGTATCTCCAGGAGCTGCGATGGGAGCCGCTGCCCGCACGCCCAGGGCCGGGCAGGACCACGCTGGCTGGGCAGCCTCTCCTGGGAAGTGTGCGTTCTCCCCGGGGAAAGTGCCAAGGACGGCCTCCCTTCAGGCCCCTCCTGACTGGGACAGTCTCTGGCAACTGGTGACCGGTTGTGCGTCTCTACTGTTTTGCCTTTTTCATGATATCACGTCGTGGAGTCTTACAGTGCTGCAGCCTTTCAAGACGAACTCCGTTAACTTGGCAAAATTAACTCAAGGTCTCTCCATTTGTAGCGTGAATCAGCAGCTGTCTGTGCCTTACTATATTGCTGTTGTGAGCATTCCTGCAAAGCCACTGTAAAATTCACCTACGGTTGTGGGGGTTTAGGGTTCTGTTTGTTTATTTATTGTGAGAACGTAAGTTTTGAATTAGTTTGGGTTAATACCTAGGGGTGAGGTTGCTGGGTTGTATGGTAAGGTTATGTTTAACTTCACAAGAAACTACCAAACTGCATTTAGAAAATATCGGGACACATTTGCACCAATAGTAAATGAGAGTGTCTGTTTCTTTGCATCCTTGTCAGCAATTGGTGTTGTTACTTTTTAAAATTTTATTCATTTGCTCTTAATCTTAACCATTCTAATCAGTGCGCTGTGATTCGTATCTTGTTCCGGTTTGGATTTTCATTTCCTTAATGACCGATGATGTCGGGCATCTTTTCATGAGTTTGTCTGCCATCAGTGCATCTTTAGTAAAGTACCTGGTCAGATAATTTGTCACTTTGTTATTGGGTTCCTTGTGTTTCTCTTACTGCTGAGTTTTTATATATTGTGGATGGAAGTCTCTTATCAGATATGGATTAAGAAATATTTTCTATCCAGTCTGTGGCTTGTGTTCTCATTCTCCTAACAGTATTTTCCACAGAAGACACGTTTTTACTTTGATGGAGTACAGTTTACCAAGTTTTAGAATGGATCACGCTTTTGGTATTATATCTAGAATTACATCACCAAACCCAGTGTCAAACAGGCTTTTTCTAAAAGTTTTACATTTTACCTTCAGGTATATGATCTGCTTTTGAGTTAAATTTTTGGGTAAAATGCAAAGTATGTGTTTGTTTTGTTTGTTTATTAACATAGGTAGGTACAGTATTTCTAGTGTTATTTTTTTTAAGTCCTTTGCTCATTGAATTGATGTGGCCATTTTGCCTGAAGTCAGTTGACTGTTCTTTTGTGGCTCTTTTTCTGGACCTGACCCCGGTCTGGTGATGTGCGTGTGCATTCTCTTAGCTGCTGTCGTTAGGCTACACCACGGATTTGAGTAGCAGGAGGGCGTCTTTGTCAGCATTGTCTTGGCTGGTCTGGTTCCTTTGCTTTTCCACATACGTTCTAGAGTTGGCTTGTCAACGTCTGTGAAAATCCTGATTCTGATTGAGATCATTAGAGATCAACTTCTAGAGAAGTGACGTCTGAACAAGTTTTCTACTCCGTGAGCACAGTGAGTCTGCGCATTTATTTTTAGCTTCCTTGAGTTCTTCCGTTGGCATTTTGGTGTTTGCACGTATTTTGTTAGATTTATACTTGAGTACTTCATGGTTTGATGTTACTTTAAATAGTATTATTATTTTTTTAATTTCAGTTTCTAATTGTTCGTTTTCAAGAGCTCAGCTGATCTGCCGGAGTCAGAACAGCTGGTTAAAAAACACGCCAGGTGGTAAAGACAAAAGTCACCCTTCCATCCCCTTGTGATGGTGTGAACAGGACGCTCAGGCAGAGAAAGTGCTGGCACCCACTTTCTGCTTTGCCCATAGCACGGCACCAGCTGGGGTCAGTTGGACCAGTGCTGGGTCGTCTCGCTGCTGAGGGTCCCTGACCGAACGGCGCCTGTGTTTTTGGACCCGGGGCCTTGGGGAAGGCAGGGGATGGGCTGGCGGCAGAAAGTAGTGAACCACTGAGTCAGAAAAGAGCCCCAACAAGGAGATCTTGGCAGGGGACCTAGCAAGACCCCTCAAAGAGGGGTGCCCGGGCTGGGGACGGGGACACACCCAGGAGCACGGCTGGCCAGGGGCCCGAGTCCTTGGTGCCACACCCCCAGAGGCCTCGGTGCATGGGTTGTGCCTCAGTCTGGGTGCGAGGGCGTGTCCTCCGCGGTCTGCCCAGGAGAGCTTTTGTAATTGCCATGGTCGGGCCTGAAAGATCACACAGAGGTTTGGGGCCTGGAACTTACCCTTCAGCTGCTGGGTGCGAATAGAGCTTGACTTTTGTGTCGCCTGTCGTATCCTGCAGGCTTGTTCTACTGGCTTGTTAGTTCTAGGAGCTTTTTAAAAAGATGCTGGCTTTTCTATTTTCCACGTAAATAATCATGTCATCTGCAGACAGAAACAATTTGATTTCACCCTTTCAGGTCTGTAGGTCTTTTCTTTCTTTTTCTTCCCCGATTTCACCCTGTAGAGCCTCCAGTATGATGTTGAATAGGAGTGCGAAGCATGGCTGTCCTTGTTCCCACACTCGGGAAAGAATTCAGTGGCTCATCCTTGGGTTCGTTGTCAGCTGGAAGGTGGCCGAACGTGCCCTTTGTTACGTTACGGAAGTTCACTTGTGTTGCTTCTTTGCTCAGAGTTCAGATCACGAGTAAATGAATGTGCATTTTTGGAGTGCTTTTCTGCGTCTATTGAAGTGATCATGTACTTTTTCACTTTTTAGTCCCTTAATATGGGGAACTACATGGATTGATTTTAAAATCTCAAACTATCCTTGAATTCCTGGAATGAATCCTAAGCAGTTGTGTTGCATTATCATTTTTATATATTACTGGGTTCTATTTGCTAACTGCTTTCTACTTTTTCCATCTGTATTTCTTTCTTTTTTCTTCCTTTACTGCATTCTCTTGGGTTCATGAGGCCTTTTTTTTTTTTTTATGTGTCCGTTTAATCTGCTCTCGACCAGTAATTGATACCTCTTAGGCGAAATTTTAGTAGTTGCCCTAGAGTTTAAAGTGTAATTATCAAACATACATTTAAGGATTTAGTCCACCCTTAAGTAATTTCATACCCACTTTTGTGGCATGTGAGGCCCTTATAACAATATATTACCAATCCTTCTCCCCTTCCCGTGTGCTCTTTTGTCATAAGCTCCAGTTCTCCGTATACTATAAACACACAATACATTACTACTGGTTTGTTTTTTTTTCTTTAAGCCAGGGGTTGGCTTAAAGTTTTTAATTAAAGGTACAGATATTGAATATTTTATTTTATTTTTTTTTGTCTTTTTTTGCCTTTTTTTATCTAGAGCCGCACCCGCGGCATATGGAGGTTCCCAGGCTAGGGGTCTAACAGGAGCTGTAGCCACCGGCCTTCACTACAGACACAGCAACGCGGGATCCGAGCCGCGTCTGCAACCTACACCACAGCTCACGGCAACGCCGGATCCTTAACCCACTGAGCAAGGCCAGGGATCTAACCCGCAACCTCATGGTTCCTAGTTGGATTCGTTAACCACTGAGCCATGAAGGGAACTCCCAGATATTGAATATTTTAGGCTTTACAGGCTTTCTCCCATCTATTGCAGCTACTCAGTTCTGTTACTACAGCACAGAAACCTGCCTGGGTGACGTGCAGAAGCGTGTAGCTGCATTGCAGTGAAACACAACCAGGGGCAGGTCAGATTTCAACGACTGCCCGGAGTCCTCCTGGCCCTGCTGCAGACAGTCTACCTTTCAGATAAAGTGAGAAATGAATTCGAGTATGCCTTTATGCATTCTAGAGCTTTTCCACTTCCTTGTGCAGATCCAAGTTTTAGTCTGACAGATTCTTTTTGACCAAAGAATGTTCTTTGGCTGTGTGTGTGTGTGCGTGTGCAGTGTGTCTGCTGACATCGAATTCCCTCAGTTTTGGCTCTTTCCAGAGAATGTCTTCTATCTTCTTTAGTTTTAAAATATATTTTCTTTGCCTATAGGATTCAGGGCCAACAGTTTTTCTTCCTTTAAAAGGTGTGACTTCGTTGTCTTCTGGCTTCCCGGTCCCTGAGTATGCAAAGTGCGTCCTTTCTCTGGCTACCTTCGAATCCCTTTGTTTCTTGTGTTCAGTAGTTCAAGGTGATCTCCTACGTGACTGTTTTGGTTTTGGTTTGTGTTTATCCCACTTTGCTTATTGGATCTGTGGTTTGGTGTCTGTCATTATTGTTTGAGAACCGTCAGTATCGCTTCAGATTCTCCTTCTGTCCTGTTCTCTCTCTTCCTTTGGTTTTGCAACCCTGCGTATTTTGCATGTTTGCTATGGTCCCACAGCTCTCGGATTTTTTTTTTCTCTGATGTTGTTTCGTATTGCCTATACTTTTCCTCTTTGTATTCCAGCGTGTGTAATTTCTACTGACCTACCTTCAAGTTTGCTGCATTTCCAGCGCTGGTGTCAAATCCGCTGAGAAGCCTTGCAAGGCCATCCCCGTCCCTCCACGGTGGTTTTTTATTTCTAGCATTTCAGGTGGTTTTTTCCTTATGCTTTCTGTCTCTCTCCTGAAATTCCATTTGAGCTCACGTGACCCACTTTTTCTATTACAGCCTTTAACGTCCTAATTACAGTTATTTTAAATTCCCTGACAGATAGTTCCAACAACCGTTTCACATCTGAGTCTGGTTCTGATGACTGTTCTCTTGGGAATGTGTTGGTTTTTCTTGCTTTTTTTTGTATGCCTCGTCACCATGTGTGTGTGTGTGTGTGTGTGTGTGTGTGTGAGTGAGAGAGAGAGATCTGTTCAGCCGCCCTCCCCCGCGCCCTGCAGGCTTCAGTCCCTGCAGCAAGGAGGGGGAGCTGGGCAGTGCCACCTGACTCTTTGTTTTCTGTCTTCCCTTCTCACTGAGCCTCGGGGGGGGGGGGGGTCCCACTGCCCTCACTCCTCTCTGTCCCCCTCCTGCCAGCATCCTCTGAATTCCACTCTTACTTGTCACCCAAAGCTTCTTGGCTTGTGGGGGCGGTGGGGGGTGGGCGTGTGTGGTTTCTGTGGTTCTGATTAAGGTCCAGTTCTAAGCAGGCAGGTTCCCTGGCTCTTGGGGTGGGTTTTCCATCCCCCCGCCCCTCCCCTCAGCAGTACTGGACTCAGCACTGAAACTTGAAACCCAGGAGTGGGTTATTTTGACCACACCCCTCAGTCCCCCAGCTGCAGTGAGCGTCCCCTGTGCGCCAAGGCCGGCAGGCTGTGGGGGGTGGGGTCTGGGGACAGGGGGACGGCTCAGGGGGCTTCTGGCCCTTCCTCCTCACTGGCCCCGTTTCCTTCCCCAGATCTTCGCCAGAAGAGCTCCTCCTTGGCCTCTTTCTAAGCCTTTCCAGGAGCATTTGGTGGGATTAGCGGGGAAGAACCCGCACGATTGCGTAGACGCCCTGAATGTCAGCAGCGCCAGGGTCCGCGGGGCGCCCCCCACCCTTGGCTCTTTCAGCTGAGTGCTCGCTGGTCCTGTCCTGCCCCGCTGACCTGAGGCGGCCGAGCACCCGCACCTCCTCCCCTGCACCCTGGGCCAGCGGTTTGCTCGGAGACCCCCGCTCCCTGCCGGGTCCGAGCACTGAATGAAGCTGGGCTGCCCCTTCCCGGCCGCGACGGCGAGGGCGGCACCTTCCCTCCAGCTCTGAGTCCGGGCCGGAAGCCGACATTCTCCAGCTCCTCCCTGAACGAGGCCCCCGTGGGTCCAGGCACATGAAATGGGAAGGGGGGCGGTTTCCAGTGGCTCTCAGCCCGGGGTGCAGTTTCATCTGAATTTGTGGGGTGAGGCCCAGGCCTCAGGGTTTTGCAAAGCTCCCCAGATGGTTCCAGTGTGCAGCCAGAGCTGGGAACCTGCGGTCCGACCTGCCCGACTCTCTCGCTTACAGCCTGTACCGGCCACCGCGGTTTCCTGTATGAGAGCCTCTTCTGAGCTGGCAGCTTTTGTTTTTATCCATCCTTTAAAGCGGGAACACCAACAGCCTCCTTGTCACTTTTCCCAACAAAGTGCCTCAGAAATGACTCCAATGAGATGAAAAATGGTTTTGATTTCCCTCTTTGGCTGGTGACGCTGATTTAAGCTTGCCAAAGGGACTGCTAATTGGTACCTGGTATTATGGTGTTTTCTAGAAACAGAAGTAAAATCAATCTCATATAGCCTTCCCAGTTTGGTGATATATATATATATTTTTCTTCTTCTTCTTTACCTTCAACTGTCCCAGTCCAGTCTCCCATTACAATTTCTCTTTTCTTCTTACGCAGTTGCTGTTTGTTGTTGAACTGTCACTATCGAAAAAGCGTTGTTGTTTTGGCATTTGGTTCCCTCATTCCTTTCCTAAGAGCCAACTGCTTTCATTTCGCTGTTGCCCCCAGAAATGTTTAGGTTCATTGGAACAGCTTGGACTGACTCTTGTCTCTGAAAGGAGCACACTCCATCAAACGTTTCGCGTTTCAAACAGTGCGTCCCAGTGTCTCCTCGCTGGGCCTGCTCCCGCCAGCCCTCCAGCCCGAGGCCATCCGACGCGTGTTTCCCGGCCTCTGCTGTTTTCCCCGCTGTGAGTGTCTGCTGAGAAATCGGTGTGTCCCAGGACAGCGTCCTGGTCTCGCGACTCTGGCGGAACGTGTGAGGCCTCGTGGCTGTCCTGGACCAGTCCCTCTCGGCCGCGGCGTGCGCCCGGTGCCCGGGGTGCCAGCGGTTGCAGGGGCACCAGGAGGCGGAGGGGCCAGGCCCCAGCTGGTGCGGGACCAACCTGGAACATCAAGGCGGGGCCTCGGGAGGCGCCGAGGGGCGTGGACGCAGCCGCTTAACCGTCTCTGGAACTTGGCGTCCTCTTAGTTTCCCGGAAGTCGCAGCCCGGGTTGCAGGGTTCAAATGAGAGCTGAGCCCAGCGCCTGCTGCGTCCACCCCCAACCGCAAAGTCCCGCAGGAGCCGGACCGGCTCCGAGAGCTGCTGGACCGGCCTGACCTTTGTCAGAGGCCACGCGCAGCCCTGAGAGGCTTCAAGGGCAGGGCGCCCGGCGCAGGGAGCCAGCCGTCCGTGTTGGAGCCTGGCTCTGGGTCCCCTTCCCGGCCGCGTCTTGGGGAACTTGGGGAACTTCTCGGGAGGACCAGGCGGCACTTCCAGGACATTTCCAGCCCGTGAGCCGTCCCCACCCTGATGGCGACGCCCCAGAGCCCCTCGTCTCCCTTAGTAACCGCGTCTGTGAGCCCCATGCGCCCTCTCCCTCCAGGTGCAGGATGTCTGAATTTTCAGCAACATGAGAAAATAGAGTAACTCTTGTCATCTCCTTTTTGAGAGGGTGATGAGAGAAAGCCACCTCCGCTCACTGACCCCAGGCCTCTCTTTGAATCTTCTTCGAAGCGATTTATTCCTTTTTCACTCACAGCTGTGAGTGTGACGTCATCACCCGACAGCATCCTGGTCCCCAGGACGGGACGGGACGGGACGGGACGGGACAGGACGGGACAGGACGGGGGCTGCGCACCAGCCCGGCCCAGCCCGGCACGAAGCCATTCAGCCTGTACCTGCGAGCCCGGACGCCAGGGCAGGACGCTCACGAAGGTTCCAGCACAGCCCCTTCTGGGAACCTGTGACCTGGGGGGACCCTCAAACACCGGGCGTCTGTGCCAGGAACTGGGCCTCAGAGGAGGCACCGGGCCAGTGGACCAGGCACTTGGGCGTTTCCACGAGGCCCCAGCAGCCTGTAGTGGGGGGCAGTGTACCCGCCTTGAACAGACCCTGGTCTGCTCCTCTGGGTGGCTCGTGTGCCCATCAGTGCCCCATATGCGCTCGCGTGTCCGCTGGCCCGACCGTGTGGGTGGTGGCCTCGCGGTGCTGTGATCCTGTCCAGCGCGATTTTATGCCCGCTTGGCCTGTGTGCCTGGTGCAGTGGCTGCGCTGTTCTCTTGTTATGTTTCGGTCAGAGTCCCTGCAGGGTGCCCGTCAGGCAGCGGTGTGGTTGGGCAGCCCGCCACCCGCACAGTGGGCTCTAGAAGGCTCCCTCCTCTCACCCGGGCGGATGCACAGCCCCCTCTGCCCTGCGCGCCCAGGCCGATGCCTGGCTTCCTGGGCATTGTTACACCTGCCGCGTCTCAGCCCCAGGCACCGAGCGCTGGGTTTATGGGGCTTATGGTGGGATGACCACAGTAGACAGGTTTCTGCTGCTATTTTTGTGACTGTTTTATTCCTGTTATACGGCCTGTGGGCCGAGTACTGAATACGCACCGCCTTAAATCACGTGGCCTTTACCCTGGACTTCGTGTTAAAGCTGAGAAGGATGTGATGAGACCGGGCAGAGGGACCGCCCCCTCTGAAATCAGCAGCGCAGAGCGTGCCCCGCGGGGGGCGTTTGGAAAGGGCCCCCCCCCACGACGTGCCCTGCGGGGGGCATGCAGGAAGGGGCTGCCTTCCCGGAGGGCTGCCCTGGCCTCGCCATTCTAAACCTGATGCAGGCGTGGAGTCTTGGGGTTTAGTTTGCCAGATGCCCAGAGAAATAACCTCTCTGGGTGGCAATCGGGTGGGAGAGGTGAAGGGTTTCTGAAAACCACACTCACGGGGACAGCCTGCGGCTGGAGGGTGGCTTGGCTGACAGCAGGCGACAGGCTGAGCGCAGCAGGGGCCGGCCCCGACCCCCGCCGCTGCTCTGCCTGGACACTCGGGGCTCTGCCCTCCCCTCCTGGGAACGCAGAGCACCTGCCCTGCGCGTGTGCGGGCAGCCAGCGGCAGGTCCCAGGGCACCCTGTGAGCCCGCAGTTCTCTGGCCACCACCTGAAACCGCCCACGGGACCCCGCGGGAGAGACCCTGCCACGTCCTGCTCTTAAGACACCATTGCTCAGTCAGCAAAGGACAAAGCAGGCACACAGGCCTTCACGTGATGCAGTGAAAAACGTTTGTGCAGCAAAGAACTGACTTTCCCAGAGTGAAAAGGCAGCCCGCAGGAGGAGAGAGTATCTGGAAGTCATGGACTGGATCAGGGGTCCATGTTCAGCGCACGGCCCTTCCCTGGGTTGACGGCCCTTCCAAGACCCCGCATTTTTACAAACTGAAGGTTCGTAGCAACTCTGTGGGGTCCGATGATGGTGAGCGATGAAGGGTTTCTCATCAGGAGTGTACGTTTCTTAGACATGGTGCTGCTGCCCTTAACCGACTGCTGCACGTGTGACCATGACCTCATATGCACCGGAAGCCAGAAGATTTGGGTGACTTGCTTTTCTGTGATATTTGACCTACTCCGTGGTCTGGAGCCGGAGCCCCGCCCTCTCCAGGACGTGCTGGTACCGAGAGAACTGAAGTTAGGGACGCACGCCTGTGGCTGCCCCAGTGTCCCCAGGGGCGCCGTCCCCAGTGGCTGAACGATGGAGACAACTGCGCGGTCAGCCACAGACGGGCAAAAAGGGCCGTGTCCATGCACGCAGTGGATCGTCATGCGGCCTGGAAGAGGAACAGGGTTCCGGCGCGCGCTGCGGCGCCATGAACCGCAAGAAACGATGCTGGGCGACAAAAGCCAGACGCCAGAGCTAATAGCGACAGAAGGACCTGAAGTTGTCAGCCTCGGAGAAACAGGAAGTAGAATGGCCAGGCCGCGGGCTCGCGGGGGCCGGGGAGTGAGCGTTTATGGGGGCAGAGCCGCCGTCCGGGGGGACAGAAGGTCCAGCGGGGGGGGGGGTGGCGCACAGCACGGCGAATGTGCCTGACGCCAGCGGGCCGTTCGCTTAGGAGGGTTAGACGGTGCCTTTTGTGCTGTGTGTATTTTGCCGCAATAAAGGGGACGGGTCAGGAGAGCCGGTGCTGACCCCGGAGCCGCGTGTCTGGACGAGACGTCCACCGGCCTCGCAGGCCGTTCTCCTGGGTGACTGCGATTCTGCCGTTTAAAAAAAAAAGGAGAACACAGAATAAAGATGCTTCTAGGTTGTTTTGCTCAGATTTTGTTCCGAGATCGTCTAAGAGTGGTCTCAGCCGTGGATTTCTGCTGTGCGCTCGGAAAGCGTGGAAGCTGTGACGGAATCTTGGGCCGGCCCGACGTCCGCGGTCACAGTGCTCCCCCGACCTCAGACACGGTCTCACTTGAATTACGCGGGGAGGGCGACGGCTGCTCGCCCCGCGGAAAAGACCCCTCCGCGTCCCATTTCGGTTTCAGCACTTGCCGGCGTGGGAATATTCTTTACAGATGACGTCACACGGCTCCTGTGGCCAAGGGGACAGGCGAGGGCGCCCACGTGACCATGCCCCGCCCCGCGCACCGCGGCCCGGACGTGAGCGCTGAGGCAGGAGTGAAGGCGTTTTCTGGAGGACTCGTGGTGCTGGGGGGGCTGGCACACCCGAGCTTGTGTCTCTGGCTTTCTTCCGACTCCTTGGACTGTGGCGGGGGTGGGAGTCCTGGGACTCGTGTTCTGCGCAGAGTGTGGAGACAAGAATCACGCCCCCGCCGTGCCCCCCAGGCGGGTGACGCCGTTTCCTCCCTCACCTCCCTCCGCTGTGATTTTCCAACCGCTCAGTATTCTCTTGAACCCTCCAGGGTGATCCCTAAGCATTTTCACGTGGCCCGTTTGCTGTGCACCTTATAAATGAGCATTGGAGTCTAGGAGATGTTTTAAAGTAGTGGAATAAAAGTATGTGTTACGCAGTTATTAAAACGGACCTGTCCTGTTTCCTTTCACCTGCCCGGAACGCGGCTAGAATTTGCCAGGCTGACGCCTTCGCCCTCTGTTCCCGAACAGCCCTAGACTGCAGGAGAGGTTGGAGGCAGGCTTTAGTTGAGGAACACCTTCTGCCGAGAAGCACCGCAGATACGCTTCTAGTTCATAGACCTCAGCGATCCAAGCTTCCTGCACTATTCTGTTTGCCACTTTCAGGGTTAACATCTGCCTACATTATTTTATTACCTGGTCTCTGATTTTTTTTTTGTCTTTTTCTAGGGCCGCACTCGCGGCATATGGAGATGCCCAGGCTAGGGGTCCAATCGGAGCTGTAGCACCGGCCTACGCCACAGCCACAGCAGCACCAGATTCGAGCCGCGTCTGCAACCTACACCACAGCTCATGGCAACGCCGGATCATTAACCCACTGAGCGAGGCCAGGGATCAAACCTGCAACCTCATGGTTCTTAGTTGGATTCGTTAACCACTGAGCCACGATGGGAACTCCACGTCTCTGATTTTAAAAATGTTTATCTGGTTCAAGAACTGGTTCTTTGGGCAACACCACAGTTTATTGAATTGCTTTGTCCCCTTCTTCCTCGGTCCGTTGGTAACGCTGCCCCCACCCTGATCCATTCACCGATTTGCCGAGAAGATCCCACGTTCGACCTCTGAGGCTGCAGAGCAGACCCTGCCCTGTGGATGAGACGGCCGGGCCCAAGTAAGCCAGACTCCAGCCCGCATTTTGAACTCCAAGCACGTCACGTCTTCAGAGGCCAGCGTGAGAAAGAACTCCGCGTCTGAGCTAGAGCAGGGGCGTGGCAGGCTGCCTTGAGGGGCGGGGTGCAGCCTGAGCCCGCGGAGGAAGGGAACGCAGCGCTGCGTCCTGGGTCGTCCGGACCCGCGCTCCCGTCCATCTTCGCTCGGCCCGGCTGGTCGGGTGGTGCTGAGTGTGGAGGGAGGCCCGGACACTGCGGATTGATGTAAAGATTAACTTAAATGCCGTTATAATATGCAGCCTCTGGCTGAACTGTTTAATCTGTCGTTATCTGTCACGTTGCTCCACGGTTGAAAGCAGCTGCATTACCGATCTATAAAATCGGAGCTGCCCCTAGGTGATAATGGACCACACTGGTATTTCTATTCACGGGTTTTTAAAAAGAGTGTAAAAGTGGGTTGTGTCCAAGTACAGCATTCGATTGTGTTAATAAATGTGATAATCACGTTTGGATGTACAGCGACATGCCTCCCACTAGTGGCCGGGCAGCCCTGCCTGCGGGGTGCCTGTAGCCGGGTGAAAGCCCAGCACGTGGTTCCTGCATTGCTGTTTGTGGCACGGGGCTGTTTTGGCTGTGCCCACGGCCGTTCCTTGTCCCCAGAGAACGTCTTCCAGGAAGAGTGACGTGCGGAGAAGCATTCTGCTCCCTTGACGCCTTCCTTCCTTCTCGGGGCGGTGCTGGGGTCTGAGCGGCGGGGGTGGGAAGCCCTGGGGTGAAGAGGAACCCCTCCCAGGCTGGGCTCCAAGGGCTGCTGGGGGGCCGTGCGGCCTCGAGACCCGTCGAGGGGAGACCCTACCGTGGGGAGACTCTCCTGGCCCTGGGGCTGCAAAGCCAGCTGTCCTCCTGACTAGCTCCAGGGAGCTTTGCTCAGCTCAGGCACCTTGGCCTCCTCAGCTGGGGCTCAGACTGCTACTGGCCCGAGCGGAGCCCTGGGGCGGGGGACACGGGGCGCCAGAATGGCCGCGCCTGCGAGTTAGACCTCAGGCGCTCGCTCAGCCTCTTCCTTCTGTGTCCTCGGCTCTGGAAGGAAGTTGGTATCAAGCCTCATGTGGCTGGAGAGGGTCCCACGAAGCAGCTGCCTCTGGAGCAATCGCACCGATGCCAGGAGCTGTTATTCACGTTGTAGCATTTACGGCAACTTTCTTCCTGAGACTTGGAATCGAGGAGCCCAGTTTTCAAAACAGAGCCCAGGCGAAGTGTGCAATGGAAGTGAGTCGTGTGGAAAGGGCTGGGCTCTGTTCTTTGCCCTCGACCTCGAGGGGAGGTGGGTGACCCTGTGTGCGTGGAGGCCACTGCCTGCTGAACGCCTGCCTTGAGCACTGGGGAGGCACCGCAGGCGGGGGTCAGTGTGTTGTCCCCTCGTCATGGGATGGCCAGTGCTTGAGGCCTTAGTCACAAAACGCAGGCATTTCCTGAGTCCACCTGCAGCCCGAGGCGTCTTTGTTGCAACAGGCGGATTCCTTCCACCTTTCTGGGGCCTGTTGCTGCTCTGCTCAGAGGCTCCCCAGGGAGAATCCTGAGGTGTTCAGAAGTCAAGGGAGGAAATTCACGGTGAGTCCCCGCCTGCGCCTTCCCCGTGCCTCTGTAACATCCATCTGAGCTCGGGCGGGCTTAAAACGCCGTGGTCCCCGCGTCCTGTCCCCGTTCGGAGCCCTCTGGGAGAGCGAACGGTCCGCAGCTCCGGGCCGTGCCCGCCTGCAGGGAGCACGGATCGCAGGCCTTGCCGGCACCTCCTCTTCTGTCTCTATTTCTATGACTGCCGTCACCATGGAGTCGAAGATCCCAGCAGGCTCGGGCTAAAAACAGAACTCGGGGGCGGGGGGGGGCCCTTCCTGACTTAATCCCTGGGAGCTGTGCTCCTCCGGGAACCAAGTGGGAGCAGAAAAGTGACTCCTCCTCCCGGCGCCCAAGGAGGCACCGACCCGCAGACCTCAGGCGGTCTTGACTTCCAGCGGGACGTGCGGTCCGCGCGGCTGCGGCCACAGCTCCGCTCTGTCCTGAGCGCCTGGAATTCTTACTCATCCGCATATATGCGGAAGTCGACCAGGAGGCCGAACGCTGTGCCGGGCCGGGGGCACTATGGATGCAGCATGACCCTGTCCTCGGGGAGGGAGCGGTCTGATCTCAACACAGATCTCAGAAAACCAGTGCTGTGGCGGGTGCACCGCTGGAGCTGCTGCAGAAACGTCCCAGGGGCCGGCGCGGAGAGTGGCACGAGCCAGGCTGGGGTGGGGCCGGTAGGAACGGACAGGCCCCTCTGGGGGCCGGGGAAGGGATCAGAGAGCGAAGCGCGCGGTAGAAGGTGACACGTGGCAAGCCCTGCGGCCTCTTGGGTCGGGGCCTGGGGCGTGGGGCCTCCCCTCACGCAGTGCCCGCCGTTCCAAGGACACGTAAAGGCTCGCACCGCGTCCGCAGACAGCCCCGGTCAGCCCCAGCCGGGCAGGTCAAGGCGGATTAGACCCCGGAGGCGCCCGCCGCGGCCAGCAAGCAGGTGCAGCCCAGCGGGCCCTCCCCCCGCGCAGTCACGGGCGGAACGCTTTTACTCTCCGCCGGCGGGGTTCCAGGGTTTCTCGTTTAAACCCTGACTTGGTTCTCTCCTGTGAAAAGGCCCCTCTCTCGCCAGAGCTGTATTCCCGATTTCTTCATCGCTTATGGAGTGTTTTCTGGCCTCCGGCTGCGGTCGACTCCGTGGCGCTTGGCGTGGGGCTGGTGGAGGGACGAGCGTCACTGTCTGCGAGGAAGCTGATGAGGTCAAGGCCGCACCCCGGCCCCGCCCTACGCTCCCTTGCTCCGCGGGGCCCTGCTCTGAGGTCACGGCTTCGGGGCCACCCTGGGCTCTGTGCCTGTCCCCACCGCGGGGTTTAGCCAAGGTCTTTACCAGCTTTGGGAGGGGGCTATGATGAGTTATAAGACTGTTGTACTGTCATGCTTTAAAATAGGGGGATTTATTAACTGAAAGAACCGCATTTCCCCTAAATTTTGAGGGGCTAAGGCCGTTCCTTTTATTTCCTAAATGCTGTCATGTGGCAGCCGGCTACGCTTTCTCTCTGGAAGGTAATTTCAGGTTCGAATCCATAGGAAGCCAGGCCCTTTGGTCAGAATTCCAGCTTCATTGAGTCTGGTTATAATAACCCTCTGAGTAGACTTTTAGGGTGAAACTTGACAGCCGAGCCCACTCTTTGAAGCTTAACCGACCATCAGGTTGAGCTGCTGGAGTTCTCACCCCCTGCCCAGTGTCTGTGAACGTGACCTCACCAGGAAACAGGCCCGTGAGGCTGGCCCGGTGACAGGGGCCTAGGGTGGCGTCCGCGCGGAGAGGGGAGGCCCAAAGAGAGACAGCGTAGCCGGGCACGTGCGGACACCGCAGGAGACGGCCGTCTGCCCCCGGGGAGCGTCAGGGGCCACCGGGGCTGCACTGGGGCTGGCAGGCTCCCGTCACGGCCTCCAGGGCCCGAGTGCGCCGGCGGCCCCCGTGGGGCTTCTCCTTGAGACCAGATGCTCCGCAGCCCCAGGAGACGAGTTCACGGCCCGCGAGACCAGCGGCCCCGCCAGCTCGGCCCTGAGCCAGTCGACTCCTGGCCCCGAACCTTCCACAGACCTTCCTCTGTGTCTGCCTCTCGGAAGCCTCTGCTGGGAGGGACAGTGCCACGTTCAGAGTGTGGGCTTTGTCTCTGGGAGGAAGAGCCACGTGGGGGCACCTGGCGCTGCCCGGGGGGATCCAGGGGCTTGGTCGTCAGTGAGAGCAGGCAGGTTCTGGATGCTTCCTTCTGATAATGACTGAGCCTGTGGCCGCCACCTGGTCTGGAAACGTCTGATCTCTCATCCGTTGAGGCTTATCCTGCGTGAAAGCTTTGCCTCCAGCGTGGCTGTTTTTCCGCCTTTTTTCCGGCCGTGTTGAAGCGCTCGCTGGAATCGCTTTCGGGGTCACTGCCGACCTGAATCACGAGATACGCTGACGCAGGCAGGCGGGAGCAGGAAGGAGATTTCCAGGGCAGCTCCGCATTCCTTCCCGGCAGAAGCCGGGCCTGTGGATGAGGTTACCCGTTCGCCCGACCCGGCCGGGTGCCTGAGAGCAGCCCGGAGCCCCAGGAGCCTCGCCGAAGAGCCCGGGCTGGATCCCGGCTGCACTGAGCACGCAGGCACCCCGCGGTCCTGAAAATGCTCTCTGAGCCGCCCTGGCCCCGTGCCTGAGCCACTCTGTGCTGCCAGGTCCCCCATCCTCGCGCCTCGGGGAGGGTCTGCTCCCTGGGGGCAGAGTCCCCTGCTGTGGGGCGACCTGGGGTCTCAGCGTTGTCCTGCCTTGGGGTGGGCCTATGACCCGGGAACCAAAACGCCACCCGCTGGGTGAGGCGGGGGCCCCCCCCACCCTCAGTGAGGGGTGTGCGGGGGGTAGAGGGGTGGGGGAGACACAGGACCCACAGAGCAGACAGTTTTCAGCCAAGAGAGCGGACATCAGCCCTGCTGGGAACCCGATGGCAAAACCTGGCCTCGCGGCGGCCCTTCTGCCCAAGTGTCCCAACCCAGGGACACACACGGCCTCCGGGACAGGGGACACTCAGCTGGGTGGGGCCAGGGAGGGAACGTGTGCATGGATGGCAGGGCTGGGCAGGGGGCTGGCAGGCTGCTGAGGGCTTGTGCAAGATTCAGAAGGGCCTGGAACCTTTGTGGGGGCCGGTGGGGGTTCCAGGCAGAAGCCGAGGTGCCAGGGCTCGTGTTGTCCGAAGGTGGAGTTTTGTGAGCACTGGGTGAGAGACGAGGGCGCAGGTCCGTCAGGAGGAGGGGGGTGCCCAGCGGACCCACACTGGGCGTCCTGAACCCCCGTCCTCCACCTAGATCAGCTTTCCTCGGAGGCAGTGCCCTGGGGGTCACCCTGCAAGGAGGGAGGGGGGCTGTCCAGCTCTGCGTCGGGCCGGTCTCTGCACAGAGGGGACTGTGGAGTGTCAACAGGTCTAACAGGTGCTCAGCCGGGACTAGTAGTTAAGTTCAAAGGCCAGCAGCCGGCAGAGCGTGAGGCCTGCCCTGACCCCGACCTCAGCCTCGCCCCCGCGTCCCCCTCCGGCTCCCCCACCCAGCAAGCACATCAAATCCGAAACAGAGAGAGCGCGTTTGCTGGGGGCTCCTTCTCCAGCCCTTCCCCTCGGGCACAGCGTCCCAAGGTCGCCTCGGGGCCCAGGCGCTTAGAGCAGAGCCCGCCGGCACGGGCTGTGTCTCTGCAGAACGAGTGAGTGAGTGACTTTGCAGGTGGAGCGCGTGGCTCCGCTGCAGGCCGAGCGCATCAGGCGGGCAGCTCGCCTGGGAGAAGCGCCGACGGCCGACGACCGGGCTCTGGCCGCCTCCAGTCGCGTTTCAGCGTCTCAGCAGCCAGCACGGGGGTCGCGACGCCTCTCTGCAGGCGGGCACATGACCGAGGCCGTCCGCTGGCCGCTGGTCGAGTAACGCATCCCCATCTAAACCCCCAAACGGTACCACGGAGTAGCGCACCTGCGCCCCAGGCCTCGAGGCTTCTGTTCCGGCCCCGGGCTCCGCGTTCAGAGTCAGCCTCCCCACCGAAGGGGACAGACAAACTCCGGGCGGTCCCTGGAGCTGGTACAGGGACGGGGGCTTGTCACGGTTTTCTGGCTTTAAGTCAAGAACTGCGAAACCGTTTTGATGTTGACGTTCCTGTTTCCTCTGACTTGGTTTCCTTCTGTCCCTTTAATGAACGTGGTCTGACTCAGCCGCATCCTGCACTTGGCAGGCGGCGAACATGTGTCCTCTGGGGCAGCCTCGCCGCCCGCACGCTCCTCCGACACCGGGACCAGGGCTGAGGGGAGGGACGGCAGAGAACCGTGCTCTTGAACTCAGACGGTCGCCTGTAAAACGGAGTCCCTCCGCTGGCTTTGCTATGCGTCCTGCTGTTCTGCCTCTTAATCAGTTCATATTCCTGCAAATTACTCTGTATCCTGCGATAAAACGGAAAAAGGTTTCGCAGTCAAGCATCGCTGTGATTGTTCTGAAATGCCGCTCCATCTCTCTGTTAAGATTTAATTATCTGTTGCAAATAGCATCTGTGAGTCAGTGTTGCCCAACTCATTTTGGAAGGGAAACGATCAAATATTTGGTAGGCAGAAGCCAAGTGGTGATGGTTACACCAAACACACAGCTCTCTGCCCTGGCTCGCGGCAGACCAAACAGCAGAGGGAGGAGGGAGGCGTGCCAGCTGGAGGCGCGGCGACAGTCGCTCGGGGCGACCTCACGCACTCGGTGTTTGCGCAGCCCGGCCTCGGGAACACGCGTACGCACACACACACACACACAGGCGCGCACACGCACGAGTGCACACACGCGGTCTGGCAGCGGGGACATCACGTCCTGGCACCTAAAATCTGACTTAAATGTCGCCTGGCGCTGCAGCTCTGTCTCCCGAGATTGCCTCCCACTCAGTCGAGCTTCCCAAACCCGATTGCCCTTGTCTCCATTTTGAGGAAATATTTGAATTTCTGCCGACTGCTCGGCACAGCTCCTGTGAAAGGATGTCTGAGCCCCAGGCCGTGCTGACTCTGGGCGTCCCGTGGTCCGTGCAAAGCCCGGCGCCTTTTCCGCAGCAGTGGGCGAGCGTGCGGTCGGCCTGCGGCCCCTCCCTGACAGCGCTCTTTAAGTGCTGTCTCATCAAGGTAGCGCTTCCTCTGTCGGGGGCGTCTGGTCCACCTCCGGACACGTCTTGTTCCCGTGTCCGCGTGTCGGTCAGCAACCTGGCTGAGCTGGAGAGTGACAGCCAGGAGAACCGAGTCGTTGGCTGTTTCGACATCAGAGTTTAACTGGCCAAGGTCCGGAGTGACTGCAGAGTCAACAGCGGCCCCATCGCAGAGGCAGGTCCCCATGTCACCCCAGAGTCGTCTCCGTCCAAGTTCAGGAAACATTCAAAGTCAAGTTTTCTGGAGTGAGCTGAGACCCAGGTTTTTGGTCACAGGCCTTGCTGGTCCTGGACACTTCATCCTCAGTTTTATGTGCTAAGCCCCTGGTCACGGTCACACTGAGCAGGTCCGCGTCCCCGGCCTGCGGCCCCAGGGCAGACCCTGGGCGGATGGCGTGTGTGGGGGCGGGGGGGGGGCTGGAGGAGCGGCCGGCAGCCTCGGCGCCCCGTGCACGACCATGGGCTGCCCTCTTTTGGTTCAGGGCGGTCCAGGCAGCAGGGACTGTGCACTGACGGTTCCCAGAAGGCTCGGTTCCCACGCTCGGCTCGGCATCTGGAAACATCCGGGGTGATCGCAGGCGGAGGGGCGGGCCTCAGGGTCTGGGTGGGCCGGCCCTTCACGGACAGACAGGCTGCGGGTCCAGGGGGCAGGCCGTCCCCAGCTCAGCTGTCCACAGGACACATCGGCGGAGGTCTGCGGGACATGGGGTCTGACAGGCCGGGGCCCCACCGTGAGCGGGGTGTCCTCTGGGGCTCCTGAACAGGGATGGCAAAGGCAGTGCGGTGACAGCTTGGGCCACGGCACCGGGCTTGCTGGGGCGTTGCTGGGCCCCACAGCCCAGGAAGAGCCCAGGCTGAGGGTTATGGGTCTTAGGATGAAGCCTGGGATGGTTTTGAGGGGCCCTCCGCGTCCAGCCGCCCAGCCCCGAAGGCCGAGGGACAGACACGAGCCGGCACACGGGTGCCAGGGCTGCAGCTCTCACGGCGGGTTTCAGGAGGGAGGCGCATGACTGGCCCCAGGCAGGATGCTGGTGCCCTGACCCCAGGGTCACCGAGGAGGGAAGGGCCCGGTCGGAGGCAATGAGGCGGGGGCCTGGGCCCAGCGCATCGCCCGAGGCCACGTCCTGCTCCTCTGCCCGTCCCAGCCGGCCCTGCCTTTCTTTCCCCAGCCCTGCGCCTCTGGGCATTCCCAGGCCTGCCCCCACCGGTGGGGGCACCGGGCGCAGGTGCTGCCCCCGTGAGACGCCGCGTCTGCCCTGCGTCGCCCGCCCCCAGTGCACAGCGAGCGTTTCCCGAGACCCGAGCGGCCCCCGAGGCCAGTGTCTTCTGCTTCCCCCTGTCTTTCTTGCCTTCAAAGCCAACCGAGCAGCAGGTGTATTAAACAACCTTCTAGGTGACCAAGCACCAAAACCACGCTCTAGGGACACCTCAGCTGCCTATGGTTCTTATTAGCGGATGAAGGTCAGTTTTCCTGCGACAGCTCTTAGCTGCAAAAGCTTGGCTCCAGTAAGTTGCTGTGTGTGTGTGTATGTATTGTGTACGTGTGGGTACACGTGTGTGAGTGTGTTTCTCTGAGTGCACCGTCTTTATGGGCCAGAACACCAAGTGTCATTTCCACCCCCTTGGAAATAAACGGATCGCTGTTCCTTGTCTTTGTCACGAAGCCCCCAGTGTAAGATGTATTTTGCTCGGTGTTTCTGAGAGCAGCACCCTCCCGCCCCCTGGTCTTTGCAGCATCTGGGAGGAACGTTGCGTTGGCCCCGGGGAGGCTGGAACCCGATTCAGATTTTCCTCTCAGCCCTGCTCCCCCTTGGGGAAATGTGTGCGTGGCCCTCCCCCTTTGTGAATGATCAGAGAAAATATTAATTGATTTGTTTAGAAATTAATGATCACTGCCACGTTGCAGAGCCCCCGTCGTCTCTCGCTGACCCCTGACTCTATCAAGTGGCATTAAATTGCATGATTTGTCTGAATACGTGCTGCAGGCTTCCTCTTCTTCCTGATCGTGGCTTTCTCACCTACTTTTTTTTTTTTAACTGTTTAAACTTCAGTGGGAGATAGCGGTCTCCTTCTGCTCTGCCCCGTACCGTATGTGCTGCGGGATTTCTCTTTTAGCATTCATTGTTTGCACCCTTCCTTCCGGGTGACGGTGATGCTTAGCATTTATATGGTGCTTTTCATCCGCAAAGTGCCGCAAACTTATGGCGGTTGAATTGTTTTGCCCTCCGGGCTCTGTTCCATCAGCTCCCGAGGCCACCGCCGTCCGGGGCTCAGGCAGGGCCCCCGCGGCCCGCAGGCGGCTCTCCGACCTCCCGGTGAATGCCACACGCAGGGCGCCTCCCCGCCGGGAACAAGGGGACCGAGTCCTGTGGCGCCTGCCACGGAGCCCGCCCGCACTGCTCACCCCATTAAAACCGTAATGGGTTTCCGGCGCCCAGGCCTCGGGGCCATGCCTGGGAAACGGGCACAGCTTACCTGGACGAGGATGGGGGGGGCCTGCCTCTCAGGATCCGGCTTGGTTGCTATAGCAACAGGCCTGCCGTGGTGACCAGGGGCTTAGGCTTGTGCGCAGCCACTGAGCCAGCAGTTGATCAAAACCAGGCTCTCAAGGCCCGGGCCGCTGGCGGGATGGCCCACGGCGATCTCGCGCGGTGGTTTAGGTGTCACCGCAGGTACAGCCCACCTCGCGCCGGGGCTTAGGCAGCTCAGTGAGGCTGACTTGAGGGGTGAAGAAACCCGCCGGCCCCGGGAGGCGGCGAAGCCTGGGGCCACCAGCCTCCGCCTGGGCTGCGTGAGCTCCCGACGGGCTCCTGGGTGCGGGGGGCTGGGGAGCCTGTTGGACGCGGGCTCCCTGGTGCTGGAGTGGGGACCGCAGTGGCGAGACGCGCGGCAGCAGCAGGTGCACAGCCGACGTGTCCTGGGAAGTCGGGCAGCTGCCACGACTTCCTGCCCGGTGTGGCCGGCCCCGTGGCTCAGGTCGGGGGCGCACGTCCTGCGTTCAGTCCCAGGGGAACACCGCTGTGTCACCGAGCAGGTCAGAATCAGGCTCTGAAATACGGAGCTGAGACTGACAATGAAACCTCGTATTTGTGGGCTTTTCTTCCTTGACCTCAGACTGTACGTCAGCGTGGCGTGAAAGCGTGTGTCCGTTTTGCACATCCTCACGGGAGCCCCGTGAGGCCAAGTGGCTAATGACAGAGATGCTGCCAGTAGCAGAAGCCAACAGCTGCCCGGTGCTGCCTGCAGCCGGGCCCGGCACATGTGCACGCGCCGGAGGCAGCAAACGCCTGTACTTACAAGTGCACCCTCGGTGTGGTGACCGTGACGTGTCTGACGTGCTGGTTAAGGCGCTGTGAGTCAGCAGGTACTCATGGGCCACCTACTGTGTGCCAGGCACTGCCGAGGACCTGGCACACAGTAGGGAACGCTCTGCGGCATGTACTTAATTTCAGTCCTTACAGACCCAGCAAATACGTGCTGTTTTCTCCCCCTTTGAAGATAAGAATTCAGAGACCTGGAGACCTTAGGTGACCTTTCAAAGTCACACAGCCACTACGCGGCAAAGCCAGCGCGGCCCGCAGAGCTGCAGTGTGGACAAGGCCCTCGGACTCACGGCGAGCAGACGGCTGACCCGCAGTTTCTTCAAGACGACAGCGCAGGATAGGCTCTCGAGGACACGCCAGCCCTGACTGACCACACCCCAGACCAAGGCACTGCCTGGGGACGAGGGCAGGTGACCTCCCAGTAGCCCGAGTCCAGAACCTTTGTCTTAGCGATGGCTCCAGGTGGCGCAGCCGTCCGAAAAGCTCCTGGAGGCCCCAGCCTTGTTCTGCCTGGTTCCCGGGCTGTGGGAAGCGCCGTGCGGCCTGCGCTGCGTCCCCGGGCCGCTTGCCCAGCGCTCGCCGTTTCAGGTCCCGGCGGGGGAGTCTGAAGTGAAACAAAGCCACGTGTGTCTTCTTCCCTGGGGACAGGCGGCCGCGTGGCCCGGGAGCGTCTCCCTGTGGGCCAGCCCACGCACACTGGGTTTCCCCCATTTAAGCCTGTAATCAGATACACAGAGAAAGCCCCCGCCTGGGGCCTCCCGGGAACCTCAAGAAATTCTGCCCAGGCAGCAGGGGCCATGCCAGCCACAGAACCGAAGATCGGCCCAGTCGTGGGCTTGTGGCCATCAGTGGCGGGGTGCGGGGTCCAGCTCAGTGGCTCGTGTCCTCACGGACGCACCCCTGCCGGGCGGGTGGTGGTTCCTGACAGAGCCAGTGCTCCGGCCCTGCCCGACCCTGCATCAGCCGGCACACCAGGCACCCAGCCTCCAGCACCCAGCCTCCAGCACCCAGCCTCCAGCACCCAGCCTCCAGGACCCAGCCTCCAGGCACCCAGCCTCTAGGCACCCACCCTCCAGGACCCAGCCTCCAGCACTCAGCCTCCAGGACCCAGCCTCCAGCACCCAGCCTCCAGCACCCAGCCTCCAGCACCCAGCCTCCAGCACCCAGCCTCCAGGCACCCAGCCTCCAGGACCCAGCTCCCCGGAGGCTGAAAGGCAGCGCTTATTCAGCTCACGGTCCTGCATTTGGTGGTTTAAGTGGGGCGGGCGGCAGGTCTCTGGTCGTGACTGACCCGTGGGGCTGGGCTCGGCTCTGGTCGAACCCGTTCTCTCCCATGCTGGAGCCTTGGCTGGGCACGTGGGCTGGTCCCCCGGGCTCTCTGCCACCGGCTGGCTGGTCTGGCGGTTCACCAGGATTTGGGCAGAAGGTCCAGGCTGAGGGGAGAAGCACACGAGTCTCTGGGCTCCTGGGACTGGCCCGGGGTCACTGCTGCCAGGTCAGAGCCAAGGTCAGTCCCCATTCTGGGAGGGGCTGCGCTCTCGGCATCTTGCTGGGAAAAGTGGCCCCGTCACCGGCCCGGAGGGGCCCCGGGGCGGAGCCAAGCTGCTGGGGTGTCCTCAAGAACCTACATGCCCACGCGCGCCTGCGGCCCAGCCCCGCCCGTGACGGCTGTCCCTCAGATGAGGTGACAGCCATCCTCAGACGGCATATCAGCAGTCCCTCAAAATGACAGCCATCCCTGGGGCCGGGTGACAGCCATTCCTCAGGCAGGGTGGGTTATGAACCCGACTAGCATCCATGAGGTTGCGGGTTCAATCCCTGGCCTCGCTCAGATGGTTAAGGATCCAGTGTTGCCGTGAGCTGTGGTGTAGATCACAGATGCAGCTCGGATCTGGCATTGCTGTGGCTGTGGTGTAGGCCGGCAGCTACAGCTCTAATTAGACCCGTAGCCTGGGAACCTCCATATGTTTATGGGTGCAGCCCTAAACAGCCAAGAAAAATAGTTTGAAATAAACCTGCTGTGCATTCAGTACGACTGCCGAGCAACATTAATGATAAAAAAAGGAAGGCCCGGTCCCCATGCTGACGTGAACAGGCACCGCTCACTGCCTGGTTACTCTGTGCCTGGAAGCCCTCCACTGCTCGTTTAACCCTCATCCCAGCTCGAAGTGTCTGTACCGCCGTCATCGTCACTGTCACTGCTGATTTTCAGACGAGGAAGCTGGACTCCCAGGAGGCTGTGTGACCTTCCGGAGGTCGCACGGGAGTGAGGACAGAGTCGGGACATGAGCCGGAGTCTGCCGGCTGCAGGACAGACCCAGCTCCGCAGCAGGTGTTCACGTCTACACCACATGCATCCCTGCAGGAAGGCGAGACGTGCACGCGGCCTTCGATGCAGCCGTGGGGGAGCAAACCCTATTTCGCACCGAAGCAAGAGGGCCCCGCAGCGCATGCCGAGGGCGAGGAGGGGCGGAAAGCCACGGGGCCGTTCGGAGCGGCCGCGCCGTCTTTCCCAGGATCATTGCTTTAGAGTCATTATCTGTTCTGTTAGCACAGATAAGTTTTCCCAGGGCCACATCTGAGGCATAAAAGCCATGAATAGCTGACTTTATATAAATGAACCATTTTTTCCAGGGGCAGCCTGGGTGTCTGTGTGCACGGGCCCGTGTGTGGATCCGGGGGGCGCGTGTCTGCATGTGTTTGGCCGGAGTGTCACAATAAACTGATCAGGGAACATGGCTCACCTGGGGGCCGGGGAGGGCAGGCGTTTGCCATGCATGGAGGTTTCTGTGCCTGTTTTCCTGGTCCCTGAAAGTTGAGCCGTCGTTGGTAAACCGCCAGCTGGCAGGGAGAACAGACAGCTCCCTGTCGCTGCCCCGGGCTCGCCTACCCTGCAGCTTCTCTACTTAGATTCATTAGTGGGCATCTGATGAAACACGAGGCGGCATATTTCCGGTTTGGGAGGTCCGCAGCTATGTCAGGTTGTTACTTGGGCCCCAGAATAGCGTGTGACGCAGGAACCAGTGTGTTTAGCCTGGCGGCGAGGGCCAGGAGGCGGCCGCGGCTCGGGAGCCTGTCCGCGGCGGGGCTGGTTTCTCGCGCTCGGTAGGATGATCGGGGCGGATCCGGGAGAAGGTTCCCCCAGCCCCGGCCTGGCGCAGCCGAGGGGCGTTTCCGCGTCGATGCCAGCCTCTGCGGTGACGCCACTCCTCCAGGCCCTCCAGACGCCACGTGAGTGGCTGCAGACTGGACAGCTGCGCCCTCTGAGTCAGGGCCAGTGCTCGCGGGCCCCGAGCAGCGACTGGGGCGTCGGGGCGGGGGGCTCAGGCCACTACGTCTGCAGCTAAACTACGGCCCAGCTCTCCTGCCCTCCTAAGTGGCGTGTCTTCCTCTCTTTCTGCTCAGCCCGTGTCACAGACAGCTTGTCGGCAGCCTCTGCCTTTCCACACGCACGCGCGTCAGCATGGGTACACCCGCACACGCACGCAGGCCAGCGGCGTGCAGGAGGACGCCCGTGACCACAGACGCGGTCCCACCGCGTGTTACTCAGTGTTTCCCGCCGACAGCCCAGCGCTTAGAGCCAGGGCTGGATTTTTACTAATTAAAATGTAATTAATTCCAATCTAAGCCCATGGCTCATGGCTGCCAAGTGGGCCGGCCCGGCTCTGGGACAGAAGCCCCGTGGGGCGTGAGACGTGTGTGCTCGCTGAGCGACAGAAGCCCTCCGGCCAGCGGGGGACACCACAAAGCTGCTGTCCCCGTCCAGTCACAGAGAGAAACCGGCCAGCTCCATTGCTGGTCTCTAGAAAGGAGGCCGCCTGGTGGCACGGAGCGTGTGGCTGGGGCTGCTGTTTGCGTGGCGGTCACCTGCCCAGAGCCCTGCACAGCCCGCACCGCTTCTTCTCTGCTCAGCTCCTGGGGTGGGGGGCCCTTCTCCTGCTCCCCCGGGAGACCCAGAGCCCCCGCGGCTCGTCGCCCTTGTCGCGGGTCCGCCTCTCGCCGTCGGGGTGCTGGCCCGGCTCTGCGACACCCTGCCCTCGCCTCCCCGGCCTCTCGGCCCCCACGCTTCCAGAACCACGTGTCCCTCCTGCCATTTTGCCTGGAGCTGGACCACCGGCCCCCGGGCGCTCACCCCCCTTCTCCCCGGACCTCCTCCTCTCCCGGCTCTTCGGGTCTCAGAAGACGGATGAAAGTGACCGCTGGCCCCCTCTGTGACCAGACGCCGTGTGGGGTGGACGCAGGACACGGTGTCACCTCACAGTGACGGGGCTACTAAATGGTGTAAGATGCCCCCCTCAACAGACGGGGCTGGCACGACGCCCTGAATGCCGGCTGCCACGGCTTCGAGGTCCTGCCAGCTCCTCTTTAAGCAAAGTCAGGCGACCGTAAGTTTGGCATGAAAATTTCCGGGGAGCTGGACCAACGGCGCGTCTGTGATGGACGGAGAGCACACTCCGCCGGGCGAGGTCGCGGCAGCCTCCCCACCAGCCTCGGCCGTTCGGACGAGAGCCCTGGACACACGCAGCCCCGGATAAGCGGGCCCATTCTCAGCGAACGCCCGGGACACACCTGCCTGTCTGTGTGGCCCCAGGAAGCTGAGGCTCCGGCAGACGGCCTGGGAGCTGGACGAGGGCGAAGGGGCGGGCACCTGCCGCAGACGCCCTCGGCCTCCCCAGGGCCTGCCCGCCGCGGCCCGGAGCCTGTGGCTGCACCTTCGCTCACGCCACGTTGGGCCCCGGCCCCTCTCTGTCCACCCACCCAGGCTTGCTCCACGGCCAGCCGAACGGGAGAGTGACGGGGCCCCGGTCAGCGTGTTGTCTGGGCTGTCGGGCTCACAATGGCCGGTGCCCGTGACTGGCAGCTGCTTACACTCAGCCCTCCCACTGGGCTATTGTTCAGTGTTCTCTTCTGGGCAATTTTAAACTGTTCCTGGCCTGAATGTTAATACGTAAGGTCCAGTACGTGGAAAAAATAATGGTGTTTAAAACCCTTCACCATCGAATCTGCAAAACAATTCTGGAGCCCCCGGCAGGGCCTGGATTTGAGGCCACCGAGGCGGAGAGGTGGGGCCGGCCCTGCCGGTGCTGAGATGTCCTTCGTGAACGTTCTCGTCCCCTCACCGGCTCCTCTTAGGCCGCTTCAGAAGGAAGACGCGAAAAGGCCCAGATAAGACGTGGCGGCTGTCAGTCTTTCCCTCCGTCCGCCATCTGAGCGCGTTGTTGGGGCGACTACATGAGGTAGTTTTTTAAAACTTGTCACAGGAGGACCAGTCTGGAGCCAGTTACACCTCATGGATCATTCCGGCTTCTTTATCTGAGCCTAAAACTCTGCTGCTAATTTAATGTCCCGTGTGTGTGTGTGTGTGTGTGTGTGAAGGTAAATTATCCAGAATGTAAGAAAACATTTAAATAGATGAGGTCTTACCTTTCTGCCTGAATAATCAACAGGTTTAAGCTTCTGAGTGACAGGGGTGTTTGGTCAGGGTGGGAGCGCTGAGCTGGACTCCGCACAGGCCACCTGAGGCCCCCGAGCAGGGTGGGGGCCTGGGGACACGCGGGCTGTGTCCTCACCCGTCCCAGATTCTTCCTTGACTTTCTCGTTACCAGAGGGAGCCCCCGCCCTCTTCACCACGGACCCCTTTCGCGTCCATCACCGCAGAGTGGAGGCTGCCACCCCGAACGGACTGCGGCCGCCGACTCCGCCGCCGGGGGGCCAGGTGCTCCCCGGTTCACTGCCGCCTGTCCTCTCGGGAAGGAAGCTGCTCGGGGGCGTCTGGCTTCGCGTGGGGCGGGGAGCCCCCGTTCACTGTAGTCGCGGTTTCACCTCCCCCGGCGCGGGCGGGGAAGGGCGTCTGTCTCTTGGCCCCAGTTTGCTGATCGCTTCAGTGACTTGTTTGTGCCAGCGTGGGGCTCACAGCCCTTTAAGGAACTGGCGCTGGTTTGTGAGGTCCACACGCTCTGAAACGGTCTTTCATCCGCCGAATCAGGCGGGGGCTGGCGACAGCGCTTAGCCGTAAGTTCGCGTTGACTCCGCGGAGTTCCTTCCCGGGGGACGTGGGGTGCACCTTGCGCTCCGCGTCTCTCTCTGGAGTCTCTCGTCGCCGCGCTCGCTCTTAGTCGCAGACACTACGGGACCGAGCGCAGGGGTAGCTTCCTGAGACTTGCCTTTTTCTCCGACTTCGCGTCACTCACTCACGTCGGGTCTTCACCGGGGTGTGAACTAGAGATAAACCTGCACGTCCCACCTCTCGCCGCTTAGCGATCCGGTTACCCGGCTGTCGCCGGTGCTGCGAACCGAGGAGTGAACAAGGTGTGTGTCCACGGGAAGCCCGCGTCACAGTCCAGGCGGAGCGGCCCCCAGGCCACACGAGTCCAGGGAGAAAAGAGGTGGGGCCGTGGAGAAGGTGAGGCCATCGGGAGGTGGTGCTGCGGGCGGGACGTTCGTGCGACGGGTGCCGTCGCGTCCTTTTCAAAGCCGTTAGTCACAGCAGCAGGTGTCACTACACTTCCTCGTAACAGCCACCGTGTCAGGGCCTGGAATTTGTGGGCAGAAAGAGCGCAAATGCTGTAGAAACTTCCCGCTTAGAAATTGTGAGCAGGTCTTGGCGTTTACAGAGCTGCTCGCGGCCTTAGAACATTTACCCTCCAGCAAGGCTGGGGAGGAGGGACTGGGGACCCGGGCAGCGTCACCTCGGAGAGGAGCTGCTTCCAGGCGCGTGGCCCGAGCTGCCTCCCGGCGCGCTCAACGGGCGGGCGGCTCACACCTGCAGGGTCCAGGCCCACCGTCACCGACCTCCCGACAGCAGCAAAGGCCGCCTGCTGGAAGAGCCTCCCGGTTTCTTCGGGCCCCTCTGGGAGGCACGCCAGGTCTCAGTCAGCTGTCAGGCCCAGTGTCCCCAGAGGCTGTACACCTGGTGATGCAGCAGCGCTGACCGGTCGTGACGTCTGAGGCCCCTCCCAGCCCCTAACAGGGCAGGAAGTTTAAAAAGCCAAGTTCACCCACTGGTTTCCAGCCCGGGTGACCGGGGCCCTTCGTGTACTGAGTCCGCCGTCCACCAGCATGAGCTGACCCATCGACACGTGATCTCAGTTCTGAGCGGCAAGAGGCCCGGGTTCTGGGGTCAGAGCTGGGCCGGAGCGGACCCGCCCGCAAGCACGTAGGGTCCGGCAGGGGACACAGACCTTGGACAGACGATGGCATTTGCCGCGCGTCCACGCATTCGTCCAGCAGACGTGATGGGTGAGGGGCTGAGGAGGAGGTGTTTGGGGACCTGGGTCGTGTAGGGCAGGGGCCGACCTCAGTCGGACAGGCCGCCCCGAAGAAGGGACCCCGAGCGTGAACAGTCAGGGCTGTGAGCTTCCAGAGGGAACCGCTTGTGGGCGGCTCTTGAGGAACTGGACGTCCAGGACGGTGGCAGGAAGGAGAAGGACCGCGGCCGGAGGTGAGGGGACGGCCCTCCCCTGGGCCTGAAGCCAGGATGGCCGGCTCCCCCTGCCCACGGCTCCCTCACCTGCCTCTGGGCTCCGTGGCTCCGCCTTCGCTTTGCGCCTGCCGTCCGTCCGGGTACCCCAGCATCGCCCAGGTACCCCAGTATCGTCCGGGTACCCCAGCATCGCCCGGGTACCCCAGCACCGTCCGGGTACCCCACTATCGTCCGGGTACCCCAGCATCGCCCGGGTACCCCAGTATCGTCCGGGTACCCCAGCACCGTCCGTGTACCCCAGCACCGTCTGGGCCCCTGGGCTGCCTTCCTCCCCATCAGTCCTGGTTCAAGCGCCACGTCTCAGTGAGATCTTGTAGAGCAGACTGCCCGTCCCCCAGACCCCTGCTCCACAGCCTGGCCTGCTTTTCCAGAAGCGCCTCTCCCACACACTGATTTCCTGGGCTTTCACTCTGGGTCTGACTTGCCCTCGGAGCGCGGTCTCCCTGCGGGCAGTGTCTCCGATCGTTGGCGATAGAGCAGCGCACGGATCTTCGTGCAGGCTGCCGGAGGAAGGCAGTGGAGACACGGTGAGGGGCCTTAGGTCACCCTTGGAACCGCTTCCGTCCTCAGAACCCTGCCGGACGCAGCGGGCTTGATCCAGAGGCCGGGCGTGTGGGTTCCTTGCTGGTGGCGGTCACCCCGCCCCAGCGAGGTCAAGCCCGTGTTGGAGCCCGACACCAGCTGCTGTCCCTCTCGGCCTCGGGGCGGGGACCTGGTGGCAGCTGTGGACTGGCACACAGCGCGGAAGGTGGGCTGCAGGCACGAACACGGCGCACGAGCCCCGGCTCTGCCCGAGGAACGCAGGGTGCCCTGGCGCCCTCCACGATCAATCGCTGGACAGACGGACAGACACGAGGGACGGGGCGCCCGGACGTGGCACCCTTCCCGCTGCGCGCAGGGCCTCCCCGGCCGCCAGCCCTCAGGGATTGTCTGTGAACACGGGGCAGTCGTGGGGTCACGCTGGCCCTCTGTCCCGGGCACACAGGAGGGTTGGGCGTCCCTGCCAGGTGAGGCGTGGCCAGGGGACCCGTTTCTGTAGAAACGCCCTGCAGACGTCGCTGCCAAAGGCTGATGAGAAGCAAACCTTGGGTCTTGGGGCCAGCCCCCTGCCGCTGCTGTGACGTCCAGCGTCCGCTTCCTGCCGCTTTGAGACAAGTCACCTCATGTCTCAGCGTTTCTCGGCTTGGTTGGGGGTGGGGGTCCCCTGCAGAGCTGCCCTCCAGGTGCTGCCAGCCTCCTGGAAGCTTCTGTGCCACCCTTCTCTCAGCCGGTGGTCCGCAGTCACAGGGGGATGGGCGCCAGACACGCCCTCTATGACGCTGTGGGTTCTGGGGGCTCCGGGCCGCCTGCTCGGGCAGTGGGACTGCCTCAGGGCGTCCCTCCCCGGTGTCTTCTCGGCCGTGAACAGACGAGGTGCTTGTGTAACTTCCGGGGACCCGTGAAAGGGTGGTTCCCAGGAGTTGGGAAGATCAAGGACAAGAAACTTGAGGTCTGCGGGCAGCTGGGCCTCGTGGAGGCACAAATCGCTCCCAGCTTCCGCTGCAGGTCCTCGAGGGGGCGGCCCGCCCGGGTGTGCAGCCCGGGCGGGTCCCTCCCACGGGCCTCCCGCCAGACCCAGCAGCGCCGCTCGCCGCCTCCTCGCCCCTGGCTCTTCAGACGACCTCGCGTTGCCAGGCGGCCTCTTCCGTCCTGGAGAGCAGCCCCCACGGGGACCCGGAGGCCACAGTGGTGCTGTCACCCGAGCGGGCCCCCCCCCCTTCCCACGTGGCTGAGACCCTGCAGGCACAGAGGCGGCGGGACCCTGCGGCCGCCTTGTCCCCGTGCCGCAGCGGAGGCTCACTCCTCGAAGGGCCCCCCCCCTCGTCCCACCGCTGTTGGTTGACACGTGACACTCAAATCGGAGACGGGAGCCGAGATCAGCAAACCCTGTCAGCCCTTGTCAACCCAGGTGTGACAGTGCCGTCTTCCCAGATTGCCACTCGTCTGCCAGGGGCCTCTCTGTCCGCAGCCTCCATCGCCCTGTTTGCTCACATTCGGCGAACGCTTTACATTTGCCTTTCTGAGGTGTCACTGCCACTTCGTAATAAGTCGGGCGAACCTGGCGAGCGGAGAGCGGGCGGCTTCCAGCCCCCGGATTCGGGGCAGGGAGGCTGATTAGCTATTCAGAGGGAACAGTCTCCCTGCGAGGAATGCGAGCCGCCGGAAGAAGGCCCTTCTCGCCTCAGAACCAGTCCTCTAATTACGTTGTCAAGCTGGCTGCTGGGTTCTCCCCCCGTGCCGTTAAGAAGCCGTTTTCCATGTTAAGAAAGAGATTTCCAGATTGCGATGCTGTTTGCTGATTTTTTTTATTGTTTAAAGAGTCTGTATGTATTAAACCAAGCATTAAAAAATGATTCATGTGCAGCGTAATTACTGGGGAGCAGGCTCGCGGACGCGCGTGGGAGGCGGGGGCCTGGGGGCGCTCCCGGGCCGGGGGGCGAGGGCGGGGGTCCCGCGTGGGGCGACAAAGGCACTTACTGCTCGCCGGCGGCCAGAAGGGTCAGGAGTGGGGCCGCAGGGACGAGCAGCTGTAGGTCTCTGAGCGAAACACACATTTCCGGGCCTTGGATGTTCCTTATTGAGAAGGAGAAACGGGACGTTTGAATTGGGCCAAACGCCCCCCCGGGGGCCCGCGCCCCCCCTGCCTGGAGGAGAAGCCAGGCCGTCGGGCGGGGATGTCCGCTCTCAGCCGCCCCCTCCGCACGGCCTGCAGACCCCCCTCCACGAGGGGCCCGTCTGATCTCCGACCCGCTTCTGGCGGGAGAGTCGGGGACCGGGGAGCGGGGAGCACCCCCCCCCCCGGCCTGTCCACCCCGGCTGCTACCTGCTCATCTGGACAAGCGGCAGCCGGGAACCCGGGCACAGCGAGTGGGTGTCAGATGTCCTGGTAACAAGTCCCACCAGAGGCGGGGACGCTGAACTGGAGGCCCGTGCACCTGCGGTCAGACAGGCTTCTGGGGGCGTGCCCCCCCCCCCCCCCCGCCGCGGGCCCCCTCGGCCCTCAGGCCCGGGGCTCCGTCTCTCCCTCGCACGGTGCGATCTGGGATCGATTCCGGCAGATCCTACAGCAAGACCTTTTGGAGGTCGTATGCTTGGCAGCATTGTTGTAAGACCTCCTGGTGAATTTATAAGAGCGGGGGGTGACGGAAGGGCGTCCGCTCAGAGCTGACCACCTGCACGATACTGGGATTCGGTCGGTCATCAGTACTGGGCAACCGTGAGGCCACGTCTGCTCGGTGCTTTCGAGACGTTAGAAGCCAGGCTTCCTGGGACAGGTCCGTGGCTGCCAAGCCGGCCCCTCCATACCCGGCCCCCGTGGACAAACACTTTGTCTTTGAACCTGAGCTCTCAGAACTCTCAGTCAGAACAGGAGTTATTTTAGGGCGGTTTTCGGGTTAAAGTGCCTGGGCTAAGTAGGTGCTCAGTAAATTGCATGTTTTCTTTAATTCGCGGGTTCACAATGAACGAACCACCTCGATGATAATTTCCGTTTGTTTCTTTCCTTTTATTTTTTTTTAATTTCCTTTTTGGAGTGGGAAATACCTGCACAAAATTCAAAAGATAGAGAAAAATACCTCCTGAAAAGTAAGTTCTGTGGTTTGTCAATTTGTAAAGCCTGGTCCCTTCTTTCACATTTTAGGGGGGCCCAGGAAAGGGGCTCGCCCCGCAATGAGCCGTAAGCTCGGGAGCAGGGGAGGCCCCTCCAGCGATACTCTCCTCTTGGTCGGTGTGGCTCGCCACGCATTACTTAATCAGCTTGCCACTGATTATTTTCAATACATTACCTGGTATATAAAGCTGCAGTAGATGTCTTTGAACACATGTATGTTGCATGCGAGTCAATACATGTAGAAGATACATTTCTTGAAGTGCAGTTTGTAGGTCACAAAATATAGACATTTTTGCTAGGAAGTTGCCAAACTGCCCTCCATAGATCCCACACTAACTTGCACCCCTCCCGGCCCTGTCAGAGAGTGCCACCCTGGGTCCGAGAACAGCTCCGACCTGGGCTTTATGCCACTTTTGATCTTTGCCAGCCCCAGAGGGAGACAGTGATATCTCGCTGGAGTTTGAATTTGTATTTCTTCTTTTTTTTTTTTGTCTTTTTAGGGCCACACCTATGGCATATGGAAGTTCCCAGGCTAGGGGTCGAATCGGAGCTATAGCCACTGGCCTACGTCACAGCCACAGCCATGCCAGATCTGAGCCGCATCTGAGACCTACACCGCAGCTCACGGCAACGCGGATGCTTAACCCACTGCGTGAGGCCAGGGATCAAACCCACGTCCTCATGGATGCTAGTTGGGTTCGCTGACCACTGAGCCATGACGGGAACTCCTGAATGTGCGTTTCTCTTTTGACCAGCAAAGTTGGGAGTTTCACGTGCAGAGACATTTGCATTCATGGTTTGTGTCCTGTCTGCTTGCAGCCGGGCCATTTCCTCTGCTAGACCGCGGGCCCTGTGCGATCGGTTTGTGGAGGTTCTTATCTGCTAGGCAAGTTAGCGCCTTACAATATGAGCTCAAATATTTTGATCCACATAGTCATTTGTCTTTTCTCTTTGTTCCTGTTCCTTTTTGTGATTAAATATTTTTTTGTGTAAGGTGAGGCAGAGATTTCTCTGGCCTGACACCAAAAGCATGACCCATACAAGGAAAAATGATAAATGGAGCATAATCAAAGTTAAGGACCATGCTCTTCTAAGGACACTGTTAAGACGGTGAGAAGACAAGACACAGACCAGGAGGAAATGTTTGCAAACTGTATATCTGATAAAGGATTTGCCTCCAGAATATAGAGGAACATTTTGGAATTCAATAATAAAAAGACAATGACCCGATTTATAAATGGGCAAAAGATGCGAATAGACATTTGACCGAAGGCGAGGCAGTCACCGCTGAGCCCACGGGAAGGCGTCCAACGCCGTTAGTCAAGGCCGCAGTGACGCGGTACCGCCCAGCCCGGGACGGCTGTCGCGGGATGGACGCGGTCACAGGTGTCGGTGCGGGTGTGGGACGTGGGGATCCCGGGAAGCGCTGCGGTGTGCCAGGCGTTGCCGCTGCTCTGGGAGCGACTCGGGCAGTTCCCCTCCAAAGGCAAACGGCTTCCCAGTGACCCGGGCCGCCCGCTCCTCGGCGTCAGGGCACGACGACGGGCACGCCGCTCCCATCCCCCGGGAGAGGACCCCAAGGCCTGTCAGAGGACGGGCGGGTGAGCGCGTCTGCTGGTGCGCGCAGCCGGGTGCCGCCCAGGGACACGAGGCCGGGCTGGCGACACACACAGCCCAGGATCCGTCTCAGAGCAGCTCCGCCTGGGGAAGAAAGCAGGCGAATAGAGCTTCCCCTGTGTGGTTCTGATGACACGACGCCGAGAACGTGCCAACGCGCCTTCACCGACAGAAAGCGGGCCGGTGGCGGCCAGGGAGGGGCGCGGCGTGGAGCGAGGCGGGACAGGTCGGGGGCTAGGTGACCACGGCAGGACGAGGCTGGCCGGGGCTGGCGTTGCTGGACGTGCACTGCCTTGCCTGTGGTGACGGTTTCCTGGGGGCCCACGCATGTCAGACTCTCAGATCGTACACGTCTTGTTTATGTGGCTTCCCTGCACAGAAAATACACCTCGACACTTTGTTCTACAAAACGGGGGGTTGTACTAGCGGCAGTCTTTTCTTCTATGGCTTCTGGGTCTCACGACATTTCTTTCTCACTCGGATTTTGAAAAAAAATTCTATGACATTTTCCTCCTAGTATTTTTCGTAAGACCGGGCAGAGTTCTTGGGAATGACGTCTCAGATAGTTTCAGTTTTTGCCTGTCTAATTCCATCTGGAAGTGTTTGGAATACTGTGAGGTAGAAATACAGCTCTTTTCCCCTCAGCTAGGCCAACATTGTTCATTGTAAAAGTTCATATTTCTACACTTAACTTGAAATGCTATCTTTATCACATAATAAATCCTGTATCAGAGTTCCCGTCGTGGCACAGCAGTTAACGAATCCAACTAGGAACCATGAGGTTTCGGGTTCAATCCCTGGCCTCGCTCAGTGGGTTAAGGATCTGGCATTGCCATGAGCTGTGGTGTGGGTCGCAGACGAGGCTCAGATCTGGCGTTGCTGTGGCTGTGGTGTAGGCCGGCAGCTGTGGCTCAGATTCGACCCCTAGCCTGGGAACCTCCATATGCCGTGGTGTGGCCCTAAAAAGAAAAAATAAATAAATAAATAAATAAATAAACCTGTATGTGTTTGGTTCTGTTTCCAGACTTTTTCTTTTTTTTTAATCCTTTGGTCTATTTTTGCACCAATACCATACTGTTTTAATGTATGTAGCTTTCAAAATATGTTTTGTTTCATAGAGTCTAATGATTTCTTGATTACTTTTAATTTTCAAAACTCCTTTGCTTATCCTTGCCGATTTGCTTTTCCATATGAAATGCAGATTCAATGTATGGAGCTCAGAAAACCCTGCCTGGGCGTTTGCGAAAGCCGGCCTTGCGTTAAGTGCATAAAGTTGTGCATCACGTCATGGAGGATGAGCCCTGGACGCTGCCCCAGGCCTCTGCTCCTTGGGCGTCAGGACGCCCTGCACGGTGAACGCCAGGCTCCCAGAACCAGCCCAGAAAAGGCGCTGGGTCCTGAACCACGAGGGGGGAGAACGACCCAGGCCCTTCCCTCGCTGGGGGAGCCCGTCGGCCCTGAGGGAGGGGAGGGTCGAGGCCGCCACGTCTGCACACGGAGCAGTTGGTGGCGGTTCGAGGAGCCCGGGGCAACACCGCAGCCGCGTGCTGTCACCCTCGTGCTGAGAAGCCCCGTTCTGGAAGGTCCCAGGGAAGCGGAGGGAGAAGCTCAGAGGGACACAACCCTGGCGTCGAGGCCTGACTGCGGCTGTGTCTCCTGTGGCACTTGGGAGCGGCCTTGCTTTGAGGCCAAGGTCGCTGGTGACGTCCGTCTGGATGGCGCTCCAGCCGCCACCTCTGTCCCTCCCTGCCCCGCCCCCCACCTGGGAAACAGAGACCCCCAGCTACTGTGACCCCCGACCCGGGGGGCCCGGGGCAGGAGGCTCTGTCTCCAAGCTGCTGGCCGTGAACCTGCGTTCTCCTCCCTGGGCCAGAACCACGGACACGGGTTCTGGCACTGAGAGGCCTGGAGAAATGGCCGGTCCCACGTGGCCCCCGCTCCAGAGTCCGGCCCGCTGCGGAGGCGGGCGCCCTCCCTGACGCGTCGCTCCAGCCAGCCTGGCACCGGCCACCCGTGCAGGAGGGGAAGTCGCCGGGCTGGGAGCAGAGGCCCCGTGAGCACCACCAGGCTGAGTCCCCTGAGGGGAGCCAGCAGAGGGTCACCAGAGCCACCCCACCTCAGGGGACAGCCGGGTATCCGCGTCCTGGCCCGTCCAGGCCCCCGGCAGACGCTGGCCAGGACGGCCCACGTGGCTCCTGCAGCGGCACCTGAGGCGGCTCCCATTTTACGGAGGAGGAGACTGAGGCTTCGGAAAGCGCTCTCCTCCCAGCACGTCTGCGTCCCAGCAGAGCCGCCTGCGTGGTGACGGCCGTCCCCCCTCAGAGAGGCTGGCCGTCCCCACCGCTTCCTCCCTGCCTGGCGGGCAGGGCAGCAGGCAGCGGCCTCGTTCCCCGGGGCGGGGCGGGGCGCTCGGTGCCACGGGGACAGCCCGCACCCTGCCGCCCGCCTCTCCCTGCGGCTCTGAAACTGGAGTCGACGTTTCAAAGCAGAGCCGGCCAGGCTGGGCGCCGCGCCACGTCGCTCCTCTCTTTCAAAGGGCCACCGTGCGGCCCGGTGCCCCGAAGCCCTTCTCTGAAAGTCACCAGGAAAAAAAAAGGAAAAGAAGAAAGACAAGCCGAGCGGACACCCACCTGCCCAGCACTAGGCGAGGTCTGTAGGAGGCTGGCCCGGCCGTGGCAAGTGGCGCCAGCCTTTGCAAATGTGACCTTTTCGTAACGGTCACCGGCCACCGTTAGAGATGAGCTGGGCTCCAGAGCCTCTGTCAAGGGACAGGACGCAGAATGAGACGCTGCTGGCCCGAGGCGCTGCCGTGAGGCCGCCAGGTGTGAGAGGAGGGGTGACAGGTGCTGCTGGCGGCCTGCCCCTCATCCCCTGGCCTGTCCGGGACCAAGACCCACGGGGAGGGGAGCCCGTGCTGGGGCCAGAAGGGGACCCTCCTCCCAGGAGCCGCTTCAGCTGCTGCGTTTGAAGCAGTGACGGGGGGGCTCCACGCTGCAGTCTCCAAGGCCGGGACGGTCCTGAGAAAGCACGCGAGAGCCTGGCTGACGTGCTGCGGGGTCCCCCGCAGGGAGCAGCGAGCCGCGGGCCGGGGCGGCGGCTGAAGGCTCGGGGGTGTCGCCCGGGCCGCTCAAACCGCCACCGACAGCTTTGCGTGCGGACGCGGCGGCCCCGACTCTCCCCCCCCCCCCTCGGGGCCGAGGGGCTCCCCCAGCGATCGATGCGGCCTGGGTCACGCTCCCGCCTCGTGGTTCGGTTCTGAGAGCCTGGCGTTCACCGTGCAGGGCGTCCTGATGTCCGAGGGGTGGAGGCCTGGTGCGCCCCCGGCCCCCGCTCGGCACCCGAGCCTCGGCAAGCTGCAGGTGCTTCCTGTGGGTGAGAGCACCCTTCTCGCTCCACGAGGACAGGGGGTTTTGTGGGCGCCCCCTGGAGCAGAGATGGGTCTCGGGAGCATGCTGGGTGCTGAATAAAGACGGGGGGTGAACCCAAGGCAGGGAGGGGGAGGGCGCCCCGGGAGACACGCAGGCCCCGCCTCACAGGGCTGGTGTCTGTCAGCCCGTTTCGGGGTTCACGGTCATCGAAGATACTGTGGGACTCCAGCCTGCAATTACAGTCAGAAGTGCTTTTCCACTAAGATACGTGATGATTCATGCTGAGAATGTAATTAAAATATCGTGCTAGTTTAAAAATAATGCTCTATTAGGATAATACACCAAATGGCTAATTCAGACTGAGTGCTTCCTGCTCTGATTACACCGCGGCTGGAACAGGGCCTCAGACGCGCTCCTCTGTCGGCAGATACATCACCGCGCTGTGCGCTGGCCTCTGCGCGGATGACATTTGAAAATCTCTGTGCGGGTCTGCAAGTGTCTGAGGGCAGCGTCCGAGTCCGTTCTGGTTTTTGAAGTCGCGGCGTCTGGACAGGGCCAGGCGCCTCTAAATATCATCTCTGCTCGGCCCACGCCAGGCGGGCTGGACACCCGCTGGCCACCCTGGGGAGTCCTGACCCCTCAGAGTCGTTGGCCAGGGAGGGGTCCCAGGCCTTTCACGGTCCCGGGAAAGGGGCCCGGCTTCTTGGTACTTGCCCCACGTGGGGGACGTGGGCACTGTGCGATCTGCCTGCTCTCCGCTTCTTAGGGTCTCAGAACAATGGGCACAGCCAGCACGGGGCGTGGCACTTGCTGGGAGCCCACCCTGTCCGGCCCCCCAGTTGGCTGCCTCAGATCAGTCGTCCAGAGGTGGTTAAGACCTGGCTGCCGAGCCCTCCGGGTTTCTGACTCAGGGATCTGCAGGCCTCAGGGCTCCCTGGTGACCTCCAGGCTCAGACCTGGCCCCCTGGACCCCAGAGCTCCTGCGGGCACCACAGGCACCTCAGGCTGACCAACCCTGGGGCTCAGGCCACCGTGTCTAGGAGGGTTGTGATCCGTTTGCATCAACAAAAAACAAGACAAAATGCAAAAAGGAAGGCGCAGCAAAGACAGCAGGCTGGGCACACCCCGGTGCCCATGCCGAGTCTGACCCGCGGGCCGCATCCTTATCCAGCACCGATGTAGGCAGAGGGTTGAACACGCATCGGAACTGCTTCCCAGGCCTGAACCCCCCGAGCCCTTCCTGGGGCACCGAACACCGCAGGCCAGGAGGCTTAAACACGGGGAATTTGACTGTTTCCTGGAATTCTGGAGCCGGAAGTTGGAGGCCAGGCATCGGCAGGGCTGGCTCCTCCCGGGGCCAGGCCGGCCTCCCTCCAGCTGCGGTCCTTGGCTTGCCGACACTGCGCCCTGGGCACAGCCGCCACCTGGCTGCCTGCCAGGTGGGATCCAGGGTGGGGGGCCAGGAAGCTGCCCTCCCAGCCGCACCCGGGGCAGCCTGGGAAATGTAGTTCCTGACATCCAGGCTGGGCGCAGGCAGAGGCAGCTGGAGGTGGTCCCCCACTAATTCTGGCCCCTGGCGCCTGGTGTGACTGAGCAGCACTTTCCCGTTGAGCTGACGGGTTGGTCCTCTGAGCACTACCTGTGCTTCCTCCTCCTGCCAGCGCCGGAGGGGGACCAGGAGGCCGTCCGGAGCACCGCCAGCCCCAGAGCCCACTGGGGGCACCTTTCTCGGCCCCCTGCTCCGGCCGGTCCGGCTGTGCGAGGCCCTGCATCCTGTCGGCTCCCGGATGGGTGGGGACTCGTCTGGCCGGGAAGGGAGCCTCAGCGCCTGGCTCTGCACGCTGGGGCACAGAGACAGAGTTCTGTTCTGGGGGCGGTGGGGGCCTGGGCAGAGCTGCGTAAGCTCCCCGCCACCATCCCTAAACCCGCATGCTCCCCAGGGTGGGAGCTGACCGTCTCCGCGAGCCGCCGTGGTGGCAGGGTTGAAAGTCACATTCCCAGCCCTTCCCAGCACGGACACACGGCCTGGAAAGGGTGCACACAGGTTGCAGATGCAGCCTTCAGCCAGATGGGGACTTTGTACCCCCTGTCCACACCAGCTCCCACGCCTGCTGTGATTCCCCATCGGCTGGCAGGTGCCTTTCACTGCTTCTCTCCTCCCCGAGTGTCTAGTTACCCACGCAGGTGCCACCCATCTGGCCTGCAGCTCACGGTCTCCGGAGCGTGGCGAGACACACAGGAATCGCGGTGGGGCCGGTGTTTCTCAAGGGCCCCGGGTCTCGGGCCGCGGTCCGGGCCCAGCCCAGCAGCCAAAGCGTCAGCTCTGGGCTCCACGCGCAGCGGGGTCCGTGCTGTGCTCGGCTTGCTTTGTTTGGGGAGTGGGGTCTGGGGTCTTGCCTTGCGCTTGTTTTGAAGACGCGCATGGAGAGGAGGGGACAGAGGGCAGAGCAGCTGGGGCAGGCGAGCCGCCCGCGGCCGAGAAGCGTTGCACCCCACTCTCTGACCCGCACTCTGCTCAGCGCGGCGTGAACTCTCGGGCGCCCCGCGTGCCGCTGGGGACGGGCCGTGCCTCCTGAGAAATCCGTTTTTGAGCTGGGCTCTCAGGAGCCGTGCAGACGGGCGACCCACAGTCTCACGCCAGGAGCATTACGGGCGTTTTCAGTGCAGCGAAGCGGCCTTGGTCCCTCGCATTTGACCTTGGAAGAAACGCATTTCCGCAGGGAGGGCGCAGGGAGGGTGGGTTTCCTGCCCAGCAAGCCGGTGCTTTCCCCATGGAGGAAACCCATTTAAGGTGGAACTGGGCTGCGGCCTGGCCCCCACTGCGCTGTCCCCGTGGTGGGGGGACGGGGTCTTCTGGGCCCAGGGCCCTGTGCAGGGACGGTGTCCAGGTAGGCTGGGGCCAGCAGCGCCCGGGCGCAGTGACACGGTTCTGAACCCCCACCTGTGACCTCCCTCCTCTCAGACCCTTTTCTCTCCTTGTTCCCACTCTCCTGAGAAGGCCTGGGACTGGGGCCCACCTGTCGGCTCCACAGGGGACAGCCAGGGCCGTCACCAGCCATCAGCCGTCCCGTCGCTCTATGCCGGGCATTTCGCCTCTGTTAGGGCAGCTGGTGCCCAAAAGCCTGGGAAGCAGCTGCTGGTCTTTCTATTTTGCTGGTGGAAACCAAAGCTCAGAACCTCTAGGTAGCCTACTAGGACCACAGAGCTTTCTGGAGCCAATAGCTAGTTCAGGTCAGCCTGGGACAGAAGGCTGTCCACCCCCAGGGCCAGTCTGGGCCTCTGCAGCCTCCTGGAAGCTGCCCCGGGACCTGTGGGTCCAGCGTGGAGGGCACACCCCCCTTCTGCCTCGCGGCCCTCACCCCTTGGCTGGTGCTGTAAGCCCTTTGTGACGACAGCAGGAGGGGGGCTGCACGTTCTAATATTTATTCTGCTTCTTGCACAAGGCTTGATGCCGCCTGTTCTTAATTCAAACAGCAGGTGAATTAGACGGCTTCTATCTCCCTTAGAAAAATTCATCTTTGAAAAAGAACGCTTTGTTCTTTCTCTCTGGACCGTGGGCCCATCTAGCGGGAAGGTCGGCCGCGCTTCTGTGCATGAACACACCATTCTGACCTGAGGGCGTGAGTCAACAAGATAATTCCCCTCGCTAATTGTTCAGCTCTGAAGGCTCAGCTGCAGCTGGGAAAACAGTGGCACACGCCAGCCCCACCCCGCGCGGCCGCCACCCCCGTCCCTGCCGCCCACCTGCCAGCACGCTTCCCGGGGCGGTTCACGCCCATCGGTACCCACCACGCGCGCCCGGGGCCTCTCCGTCTCCTGTGAAGCAGAGCCCCCTCCTCGTCCCATTTCACAGATGAGCTGATGGTGGCCACTGCGGGTAGGCTCGGGGCTGGGGATCGACGCAGACGCGCAGCTCTGTGCGGGGTGCTGGGTGACGGGACCTCCCGTACAGCAGAGGCAATCCACTCGGTCCTGGGTGAAAATTCGTGCGGGGAAAGCGTCTGAAAAGGAATGGATACGTGTGTCATGACTCACCTTGCACCACGCCTGAAACTAAGGCAACTTTGTAAAGCAGCGAAGTCGCCTGTATTTGGAAGGAGGCCGCCAGGAATTCCGGGTCGTGGAGAATGAGCCGAGCCAAAGCGGGAGCTTGGAGAGCCCGGCCTCAAGGGACGGGGCCCTGAGAGCAGCCCCAGGACAGCAGAGCTGGGACGCTCAGGACCTGGGGAGAGAAGGGGCCAGCAGGGGCGCACGTGCACGCGGGGGTCTGGGCCCGGGACGGACGTGGGCCTGGGCTCTCGGGGTGAAGGGGCCCAGCCCCAGGGGAGCCCGGGGCGGGGGGCTCTGTGAAGGGCAGGCTCGTGCTGAGCGGGTGAACCTGCAGGCGGGGCTTCCGCTGCCCCCACGCCCGCGCCGGCGCTCCCCACGGGGACCTCATCCGCACGATGCACCTGCAGACCCATCTGGACGCGGGGCCCTGCAGGAGAGGGCGCGCGCCCCAGCTCCAGCCCCAGCCCGCCGGCGGCCCCGGGGAGCAGGGCCTGAGCGGCGGGCGGAGCCCCGCTGTCTTTCCCACCCCGCCCCTGCTCCCGAGCGAGACGCGCTTAGAGGGATGAAGGGCTGTGATGGCAAATATATTTTGAAATTAAGGGTGGCGCGTCTTTCCTCATCAATTTCTATTCTTTGGGTCATTAAACCTTGAAGTTTTAAATGGAAAGACGCTCACCGTGTTGAGGCCGGGCCGCGGGGACCACCCTGAGCCCTCTTGCAGGGTGACGGGGACAAGTGCCGTCTGTCAGGCCTTACTTAGCCCGTCAGCTGCAAAGCGCCTTTCGGCAGCGTGGGAGTCGCTCGGGCTGGGCCCCACCCCCGGTCCCCGTTCCTCACTGACATCGAGAAGGAATGTCTCAGCGGGCCCCTGGGACTTCCCTGCAGATGCTCAGAGCACCCAGACCGTCCGTCCAGGGGCGGAGGGCCTCGCTACCCGGCTTCCTCCTTTTCTCACCTGACGAGGTGACCGTGGGGACAGGGCCCCGTGCCCTCAGATTGCCTCCCGGGGCCCGCGGGAAGCGCAGGAGCTGTGCGGAGATGCTGGCACTTGAGCCCCCGACGCCTGCTCCGTGCTCCGTCCGTCCTGACTCTCCTCCCACCGGCGGGCCCCCAGTCCCCGCAGTGAGCTGAGGGGCAGAAAGCAGAACTTTCACCCCGCGTGACCCTCCCCGTACTGCCATCTCCACGTGCAGCCCGGCGCTGTGGCATCTGGGGTCGCCTGGACCTTTGTAAAGAAGGTGGCTCTCAGCGAGCGCTGGCTGCCCCCGGGCGTCCACGCAGGCGGCCGCACGAGGGGCCCTCTCAGGGCTGCGGGGTCGGCCCTGATCCAGAAGGCCACGTGCCCGGGCTCTGCAGCGGCCATGCCTGGGGCCAAGGACACGTGTCACATGGTAGTGACTCTGAACCTCTCCGCCGGCCAGAGCCCAGGGAAGCCAGTGACCACGCGCTCCCGACGCGGCCCACACAGGTCACAGCTGTGCCCGTGAGCTCACGGCCGAGGCTAAGGCCCGAGCCTAGCTTTCTGGCCGCCGCGGCGCTTCTCCACCCGCTCACCTGCCGCTGCGTCACTCAGCGCGGCTCCGCGGCACCGGCCCGCTGGGCGTCCGGCAGGGACAGCTGACCAGAACGCACGTCTCTGCCCCACGGCCCGCGGTCACACGCCTCAGACATCTGCACGGACGACTCACAGTAATGGCACCGTGAAGCCCGGCACCCCCGGTCTCGGGGCGGCTTCCCCGAGGACACATTTCAGCGGCACCTGGGGCTGTGGCGCCCGGGTCTGTGTGCGAGCTCCCTCGCTGCCCCACGTGAGAACCAGAGCGCCGGCCTCCGCGGCGAGAGGGAGGGCGAGGCCGGCCCTGCCAGCGGGCGCTTGTGCGGTCTGTGCTCCGCGTCGTCTTCCTCATTCATCATCTCCGTGGCCACAAACCCGTTTAACGTGACGACCGGATAAAGCCGCCCTCGTGGCAGATGCCTCCCCCGGACCGCTGCGCGTGGGAGGAGCTGGCCGTCAGCGCTGCGGGGGTCTGGCCTGGCCACACTTGGGACCCGCACGCGGGCTGCTCGGGGGCCTCGGGCCCCCGTGAGGGGCTGGCCCTTCCCGCACTTGGCAGACACCGGCCGGAGCGGAGCAGCAGCAGGCGAGCCAGCCTGCAGGAGGCAAAGGGGTGGGAGCAGCCCTGACGCGACCCGCGGGCTGCCTGTGACCTCCAGGTGCTCCCTGGAGGCTGCCCAGGCCCACCCCGTGCGTCCAGCCCGCCTCTTCTCAGAGAGTGTCCATGGTGGCAGCGCCGGGGCCTGAGGGCCGTGGGTCACTTAGAGCCGTGAATGTGTTCCCGGGGCCTGGGCAGTGCCTGGCGTAGGGCTGGGGCGCAGCAGGTGCTGTGAGCAACCTTGCATCCAGGACAGCCTGTCCCCTGCGCACAGGTGAGCCCAGCCTGCATCCGGGGGACATGCTGGTCCAGGGGGTGGCGCCCGTTCCCAGCTCCGCCTCTTCTAAGACCCACTGGAGTGGAGTCTCCTCCAGGCTCCACCTGGGTGCCCTGGCCAGGGCCCGGCGAGGCGCTTGGACCCCGGCTCCATCTTCCCGGGTCGTAGCACATGAGAGGCCAGCGCCACCCGTCCCCAGCAGGGGTCACTGGTCAGGCCCTCTGGCGGCTAACCTGCTGCCTGGGGCAGGAACCGCGTGGCTCGCTCGCTGACCTGCCCCAGCCCCATGCAGCAGGTTAGCCGCGTCTGTCATGTGAACAAATGGAAGTGACCTCTCGGTGGTTCCCTGGAAGCTCGTCACCTTCCACAGACTGTGCCCAGACCTGGCTGTGACTCACTCACTGTCTGTCTCTCTCGCTGGAGGGAGGGGCGTCCGAGTGTACCCCCAGCGTCCGTGTGTACCCGCCGTGTCCGTGCATACCCATCGTCCGTGCGTACCCCCAGCATCTGTGTGTACCCGCCGTGTCCGTGCGTACCCAGCGTCCGAGTGTACCCTCAGCGTCCGAGTGTACCCCCAGCGTCTGTGTGTACCCCAGCGTCCATGTGTACCCGCCGTGTCTGTGCATACCCAGCGTCTGTGTATACCCCCAGCGTCCGAGTGTACCCCCAGCATCCATGCGTACCCCAGCGTCCGTGTGTACCCGCCGTGTCCATGCGTACCCAGCGTCTGAGTGTACCCTCAGCGTCCGAGTGTACCCCCAGCGTCCGTGTGTACCCCAGCGTCCATGTGTACCCGCCGTGTCTGTGCGTACCCAGCGTCCGTGTGTACCC
>PVHT020000119.1:12247737-12265785 GCA_004024745.2 Catagonus wagneri
TGTCCGTGTGTACCCACAGTGTCCGTGTGTACCCCCAGCATCCGTGAGTACCCCAGCGTCCGTGCGTACCCCAGCGTCCGTGCGTACCCAGTGTCCATGCGTACCCCGGCCCAGCAGCAGCGCCACCCCAGGGCCGTCTGCAGGGAGATCCTGGGGCACGGGCCTGTCTTTTGCTCCCTCACAGCAGGGACGCCTTATGTGCGGCTATCGGACACGTTGCTCGAGTCTCTGAGCAGAGCCGCTGGTACGCGCTCGGGGCGCTGGCTGTGTGATGTTACAACCAGCGGCTTGAAATCTGTCATCATGGGAATATTTACACTGGAGAAATGGGCAAACACTGAGTCAGTGTCAGAGTCGGTGTTCTTTCTTTTTCTTCTCTGTTGAGAGCCGACTGACGCACCTAGCAGCACGCCACTTCCTGCACCCACTTCGACCAGTGCTGGGTTCTGTGGGGACCTGCTCAGTGACCCCAGCGCACCCGTGACAAATGGAGAAACCGAGGCTCAGAGGGTCAGGAAGGGCCGGCCCAGCGCCCCACGATCGGGCCAGCAGAGCGAAGACGAGAGCCCAGGCCGTGCTTCACCCGCCACGTGCTCTGCTTTCCTGTCGCTAAGTCGTGCACCGCGTGCGGGGGAGCAGGTTCGGATATGAGGTCACTTTGCGCTTAGAACGTGGGCTTGAAAGTTAAGGTCCTGCAGAGGAGCTGTGCATTACGTGGCGGGTCACCGCAGAGCATTGGCGACAACAGTCGCGAGTGTTCTGCTCACGGGCCGTGGCGCTTGCTGCTCGGCGGTGGCGGTACTTCTCTTTTATTCCTGGTGAAAACATATTCTCCTAATCGTTCCAAACCATCTCAGGACTGATCAGTATACAATGTAAGCGTTTTATAGGTGTAATTCAATTAATCTCCCAAGAAAAATATCTGTTGGATGCACGTAAACATACTGGTTAAATTGTATGTCTTTATTTCTTCCACTCCAATGGCTGAGACTGGGGAGAAGAGACTATAAAAACTGCACCAAAGAGCTTATTCTCTTTTTATCGCCTGTCAGATTATCGCCGCGACGCCCGTGGCTGGTGGTGAAACATTGCAATCCGATGCTGCTCGCGGTGAAACGCCGAGTGCGACTCGCGCATTCAGTTTAGGTAATGTACCAGAAAGAGTGCATGAAAACACTAATTTCCTCAAATACACATCAGTCGACACGGTGTTTACCAAGGAGAACTGGGGATGTTTTGAAACAGTTTGTTAACGCGAAGCCTTGGCCGGGCTGCGCATAAACGCCATCTCGATGGTGTTAAAACCGGGGCCAGGGGCACCAGTGGGGCTGCCAGGTCCCACTCCGCCAGCCCCGGGCGTGCCCGGCCACACGCGTCCCCGCCCCGGTCCCCTTCTCGGCCTCACCGGCGGTCCCCACGTCTCTCCAGCAGGCACGGCCCCCTCGTCCCGCCCTCTGCCAGGACCCAGCTCCTATCAGCCGCGCCCCAGTCCCAGAGGGTGGCTCAGCCAGTCACTCCGGAGCCCGTCGTCCCCCCGAAGGGGCTGGAGCTGTTCCAACCGCGATTCTCACGCTGCTGAGCAAAGAGCTGCTTTCATTCAATTTGTCTGGCCTGCACAAAATAAAATAAGAGGAGTACGAGAAATGCTATTATTTGCCTTAGATGACCCCCGGCGTTCAAGCATTTCGTTATCTTATTCTTGAGCAGGGTTTCCAAGAGGAAGCTCTCTGTCTCCTAGCCTTTCTTAAGAAGCTGTCCTTCAGTCTTAAGGCACAGTTGTCTGAGAGCGTGCGGGAAGGATGAGAGCCTCGTGGGCAGTGAAGTGGCCGATCTGAACACCGTCCGACAAAGCTGCGTCCGGGAGTTCCCGTCGTGGTCGGTGGGTTGAGGACCCAGCACAGCCTCCGTGAGGATGCAGGTTGGATCCCTGGCCTCCATCAGTGCGTTAAGGATCCAGCGTTGCTGTGGCTGTGGCGAAGGCCGGCAGCTGCAGCTCCGGTTCGACCCCTAGCCTGGGAACCTCCATATGCCGTGGGTGCGGCTCTAAAAAGACAAAAACAAAAAAGCCGTGTCCAGTTTTGCCCGGTGTGCTCTGTCCCTGGTACCGTGACGTGGCCAGACCCCCGATGTTTGGTGAGCCTTTTAAAATAGTCCTTCTACGTCACACAAAAGGTGGGAGAAGGGCCGGTGTCTGCGCGGGGCCTCTGGCTCCGCGGTGCTGCCGAAAGTCTGCTCGTGGCTCCAAGTCTGGCTGCTGGGGATGCCGTGCGGGGCCTCGGGCTGCAGGCCGTGCTGTCCTCACGCCGAAGCTGCGGGATGGGCCAAGCCTTTATCTCAAGCCAGCAAACAGCCACCGGGGTCCAGAGGCGCGCAGAGCAGCGCGGCATGAAAGCGGGGCCCCTTCTGCGCCCCCGTCTGAACAGGGCTGTGACGCCCCCCACCCCACCCCCGCCTAGACCCCAGACTCTCGCCATTCCAGGGAATCCAAACCCCGGGGGCGTCAGAGGCCACGCAGTCCGAGGCTGTGGCTCTTTGTTCTAGAGCAAGCTGAGAGTGGAAAGCTGGAAACTGAAGGTTTCTTCGGTGACAAGTTTTTCCATCCATTCCCTGCTTTTAGGAAACATTAAGACCAGAAGCAGCCAGTCGACCTGGAAGAGTGTGCGTGTGTCCGTGTGTGTGTTACTGAGCGTGGTTGACCTGCAACCTGGTATAGGTTTAGGGTGTGAAATGTGATTTAATACCTTTACGTATCGCAATCTGGCAGCACCAGTGTCAGCCAGCTCCTCTGTCTGGCCACGTAATCAGCCTTTGCGGCGAGAGCTTTTGGGATCTAGTCCATCGGCGACGACAAGCTTCACGGCACAGGCTCGGTGCCCGTGGTCACCCGCTCACCCCAGGACTCCCCTCCCAGCTGCAGCCCTGGGCCCTTTGGCCAACACCCACCCCCCCGCCCCAGCTGCTGGTACCACCGTTCTGGGGTGGTTTTATGAATCCAGCTTTTTTTTAATTCCCCGTGTAATGAGGTCACACGGAGTTGGTCTTTAACTTTTCTCACTCAGCACACGCCCTCAGGGTCCAGCCGGGCTGCTGCAAAAGGCAGCATTTCCTTCTTTCTCGTGGCTGCATAGTATTCCCTTCTTGGTACTTTTCGGAAAGGAATGAAAACAGAATGTGGATCCGTGCCCGCCTCCTGTGCTCGCTGTGGCAGCGTTATTCACGACAGCCGAGATACGAATAGCCCGCGTCGTCTGTCAGCGGATATGGGGGCTGTGAGTTTTAAGGGAAGGGTCTGAAAAATGCAGAATCCTTTCAGCTCCGGCCGGCCGGCTCCCTGGTGGGTCCCCTCCACAGGCCTCGGAGCCGAGGGCCGGCCGCCCCAGACAGCGTTTGCCTGCCTGCCAGCGGGGTGCTCGTTAGCCCTGTAGGAGGGGCCCCGTCTCCGTGGGGCCCAAACCGCGCGGGTGAGCGTTTCCTTCACTCCTGAGACCCCTGGGTTCTCCCCCAGGCATGGCCTTCCGGCCCGGGGAGCCCCAGGTCGGGGGGCTCAGGGCAGCCGCCCAGCTCGCATCCTGGGAAGCACAGCTGCAGGCAGCAGGGCGACCCTCCAGTGGGCACCGGTCTTGGCCGTGGTGCCTCTGGGCGCGGGGAGCGTGCCGCTTGGGTACTCCGGGGCACGTGACCCTGCAGCTGCGGGCGATGGATGCATTTTTCTCCCGCTTTGTTCCCCACAACCTCTTTGCACCGAACCCCAGATGCCAGTGAAATGGTCACAAAAGGAGGATCTGGGTTAAATGCATGCTAAACAGGTTTAAAATTACTGCTCATTGTCTGGGAGCAGATGTGAGCCTCAAACAAACGCAAAACATCAAGGCAGATGCAAACGGGGGCCTGGTGACGGGCCCTAGGTGCTTGCTTCTGAGCGCTGGGGCTGCCAGCCTCCTGGCCGACTGTCTGTCCGCGGGCGAGGAGGGCCGGCTGCCCGGGGCGGGCAGAGCCGCGGCCTGCGTGCAGGTGCGGGGAGGGCGCGTGGCCTCAGGTCTTTGGCTGCATGACAGTCTCTGCCTCCTGCAACAGGGTCTCTGTGTCTCCGACGGCTTGGGAAGCCCCGAGCTCATGCCCGCGTCTGCGCTCCCCGCCCGAGTCCCCACCCTGTGCACAGCACGCTTCGTCCTGGTGCCGGGCCCCCATGTGGGCACACCCCGTGTGTTCTGCCAGCGGCCGAGAGCTCACCTTTGGGTGACAGTCACCCCCAAGCCTGGCCTTGAGCAAACCTGCTGGCTGGGGTGTGTGTCTCCTTGGTGGTAACTTCAAAAGAGCCTGGGTCTGTTGGCCATCTGCTCGCGGGAAGTGTCCTTGTCACGACGGTTGCTTCGGCGACGTTCCACCTCTCATCTGTGCTGGGGGTTCTAGAGCACGTGACCCCGACCTCTCTCCCCTGTGCTGACTGGTTGCGACACTGGGGTCCCGGGCAGGACACGACCAGCCCAGGGCAGCCTTGGGCGTGGAGCCCCACTCAGACCCCCTTTTCCGTCTGTGTACACGGCTCTGCCAACCACAAGGGGCCCAGCAGCTCCGTTCTTTTTGTTCTCAGTGTTTTAGCATCAAGACAGTATTTGAGGGAATAAAGGGTCATATTTTACTTTTGAAATCTGACTTTCAATCAACTGAAACATTTTAACTCTGCTCCATAAATGTTTTGCCAAAGTGGCTGAAAGTGAGCTCAAACTGCTTTAGACTTTGCTGCTTAACTGCAATTTAATGGGAGATTGAAAATATCTAAATGGAGTTCCCGTCGTGGCGCAGCGGAAACGAATCGGACTAGGAACCACGAAGTTGTGGGTTCGATCTTTGGCCTCGTTTAGTGGGTTAAGGATCCGGCGTTGCCATGAGCTGTGGTGTAGGTTGCAGACGCGGCTCGGATCCCACGTTGCTGTGGCTGTGGCGAAGGCCGGCGGCTACAGCTCCTGTTAGACCCCTAGCCTGGGAACCTCCATATGCCGCACGTGAGGGAAGCAAAGACTCCCCAGCTGACGGGGAGCGCTGGGAGCGGAGTGCAGGGGCGGGAACGCGGCCGGAGGCGTGGGGACTGGGCTTGGCCGAGCGCCTGCCCGAGGCAGAGCCTGGGCACACGTGACCCTGCCCACCCCCCCGACCCCCGGACCGTGGCCCCTCGAGGTGGGCCTTACCCCACGTTAATTGTGGGGAACTGAGGCCAAAAGGGTCAGTGATGAGGACAGTGTCACACAAACAGGAAAGACTGCCCCTGAGTCTTGGAGGAAGGCGTCTCATCTGACCCCAGGGCACCTGCCGCTTCACCCAGAGGGGCGGCGTCCGGGAGTCGTGCCTGCCCCAGCGTTGCTCAGGGCTCAGGCCTGCTTACAAATGCGGGCAGCTTCTTCCCAAATCCACAAGGGGCCTGGGTGGCCGCTGGTAAGTTTATGGCTGTTCAGACATTGCTGGGAAATACCGCGTATTAGGTAAATACCGCCCGAGAGCGTCAGAAAAACCCACGAAGACACCGGGTTGTCTGCAGTCTAGGCCTGGCTCACTTAATCATTTTCCTCACCCTATTAATAGTGAAAAGGGCTGTGAGAACCCCGGGTGCCCACTGGGCCAGTGAGGATCGATTCAGCAGCTGGTAACAGCAAGTCTGAAGGTGCGCGTACACGAGTTATCTCAACACTGCATCGATGGTCCTGAAAGAGCCTGCGCAGAGGCACAAGCAGTGAAGAGGCCCAGTGAGGGGCGGCCCTGCCGTGGTGGCCCACCCGGTGGTGCTCATCGGTTGAGTGAGGGTCCCGGGAGAAGACGGCACAGAGGGAGCTGGAAAGCTCAGCTCTCAACGTCAGGCCAAGCTCTCGGGCGGGCTGGGCACACTCCGATGGGTCATTTTACAATTTTCCGTCCAGGCTACAGCATCACTAAGGCTGTAGGAGGCTAATTAGGTGAAGAAATGTCCCGCGTCCCAGGGGAGCTCATGGGCTCCGGGTGAGTCGCCTGCCGCGGGCCTCGACGCGCCGTCACCGTCCTGGGCCGCTCATTCGAGTTAAAGGAGCCACTTAAACCAGAAGACAGAAAAAGAGTCAAACCCTCCTCCAGCAGCGTCCCGCTGGGTACCGAGTTCTTGCCGATCAGCACCAGCATCCAGGGGCCGGGGGAGAGCCGTGCTCCCCGGCCCCAGAGGCCAGATCCCTTCCCTGGAGAGAACACGTTTGTGGAACGAGAGCCGAACCCTCAAGAACCTAAGACAACGCAGGAGGGAAGAAAGAGAGACGTCCTGAGCGTGGGGCTGGCTGTGCACGTACCTCGTCCAAGGCTCAAAGGAAAACCCGGTTCCCGTAAGACCTGCCTTTGGTACCTGGGAGTCGGACTTGCCGTTGAATGAGCCTGGGCGTCTCAGCTCCGTCCCCGGCTACTGCCTCCCCGCGCGCGCGCCAGCATTGCAGGATGTCCCACCCCTCCTCTCGGGGGCATTCCGTGAACATCAGCAAGCGTAAGCCATCGAACGTATTTTTAGTCTTCCTTCCGTTTTCACACACGGGTGGTGATATTATACACACCATGCCTGGCCCAAGTTTTCATTTCAGAGCCGAGTCAGGATTAACCCCTCGGATGGATGAATCATTTAATTCTCTGCTGTAGACTTAGTTTCCCCATATTGTGGGGAAAAAAAAAAAAAGAACAGCTTGCACAAAGAAGCCTGGAGGACGCATTTCCAAGAGTGAAATATCTGTTCGACATTTGCAGGCATTTTTCATTTTAATGTACGCTGCTGAATTACTCACTATGGAGGCTGTACTGGTTCACACGCTCTCCCGATTGTAGAATTCTTGTTCCCTGCACCCTTGCCGGCAGCTTTCAATTTTTGAATTCAGACTTTCCAGTTTGAGGGGTAGAATGGTTTTAGTTGCAGTCAGTCCAGATGTGGAAGAACCATTTATGTTTCTTCCTCTGTGACTTAACCACTCATGGACTCTGAAACTTTCCTGTTGAGCTGGAAGTCCTTTTTATTGATTTGTACAAGCTCTTTATATCTTAAGGAAATTAACTTTTCGTGATATAAATTGCAGACATGTTCCCAAATGGTTCTTTGTCTTTTCTCCTTGTGGGTGGGGAGCTTTGTTCACAAATGTTTTATGTCTATAAAGTCAGGTTGGTCACCTCTCTCTTACCAGTGTTTGTGGAGTACAAAGACCTTCTTAATTTGATATTATCTTTAAAAAATATCCTGTACTTTGTTATTTTTATGATTTTATTTATTATGTCTAAAATTTTTATCCACTTAGAATTTAACAAGGTTAAAGATGGGAGCTCTGGCCACTTAGCTATTTCAACACTAGTTATTCAATGCTCAATTTTAAATAAATCAAGTTTTAAATCTTTTACATTTTAAATCTTTCCCTCACTTATTTAAAATGTCATTTTTAGGAGTTCCCTTCGTGGCTCAGTGGTTAACGAATCCGACTAAGAACCGTGAGGTTGCGGGTTCGATCCCTGGCCTTGCTCAGTGGGTTAAGGATCCTGCGTTGCCGTGAGCTGTGGTGTAGGTTGCAGACGTGGCTCGGATCCCGCGTTGCTGAGGCTGTGGCGTAGGCCGGCAGCTACAGCTCCTGTTAGACCCCTAGCCTGGGAACCTCCATATGCCACGGGTGCGGACCTAGATAAGGCAAAAAGACAAAAAAAAAAATGTCATCTTTACCATTTACCAAATTCCTATATGTCTTTAGGTCTGTTTCTAGACTTTCAAAACTGTCGCAGATCTTTCCGTTTAGGGACTAATGCTGTAATATTTAGTTATTATGTCTTCATGGAAGGTTTGACTACTAGGATTTATCACCCTTATTCCTTTTTTGGAAAAGTGGCTGGCCGCAGGTGTCTATTTCCCATAGGAGTCGGCCTGTCCCCTCCCCACCTGGAGCCCTCAGTGTCTGTACCAGAGGCACATTAAATGCACGGGTGAACATAGGAGGGGTTTCTGCATCGCCTTATTTCACCCAGCGCACCCGACTCTCATCTGTCCGAGCTCGCTCCGTGCCCTCGGGAGCACTGGAAGTTTCCTCGTGTTACTGCACATATCGTATCATCCTTGCTGCTGTACGTTCAGCCCGTGGTCAAGCAGGTGTGTCCTGGCCCCAGATCTTCTTTCAAACAACGGCGCTTGTTAGCTCTGGAATGTTCCACAAAGCTCCCTAAGCACTGCTTGCCCTGGCTGCGGGTTTCTGCAGCCCTGCCGTAGATCTGAGCAGAAGCTCTGGCTGCTCTGAAAGCCTGGGCGATGTCCATTCATGTGTGTGTCCTCGGCCTGGACCGTGACGCTCCAGTGTCACTCTCCCTCCCTCAGGCCTCTGCTGGGGGTGGGGGTGGCAGGAGAGCCACTGTCAGCTTCCCTTCCTTTAAAGAAGGGACTGCGCCTGCCTGCCCAGAGCTTCCTGACACTGACGCATCTTTGCTCTTCACTCTGCAGGCCCGGTCCCCGCCCAGGGCCTGATCCCAGCGCCCACCCTGGGGGCCCCTGCCGGCTGCCGCCCCACCGCCCCTCAGCCTCTCCCACGAAGCCGCACGAGAGGCCGGCGCCGCCTTCAGGCCGCGTCCTCAAGAATCGGGAGCGTCACCTCAGGATCGCCCCTCGGTCCTCGTGGACACACCCGCGGTGCCGGCGCCCACGCGGCCTGGGACCTCGCCTCGCCCCAGCTTCCTGATTTCAGCCCGAAGGCTCCCACGGCTGCCGGCCCTTCCGCCCGGCGCGCACCGTCTCCAGCCCGCTCTGGGTGAGGCTGATTGTCTGTGCGTGGGCTCCACGCGCTCAGAAATCCCAGCTTCTCTCCGTTTCCGCGTGAGCTCACCAAGCTGCGTGGCTCGCCCCGAAGCCTTGCCCTGCACCGCGCCCCGAAGCCCCCAGAGCGAGGTCGGCTGCTGGCCGGGCCCCCCCGCTTTCACCGCGGTGTTTGTTCCTTGTCCTTTACCCACTTGGGGGACACAGAGACACCGCCTTGAAGAGACCAAACCCCATCAAAGGGCTCAGCCCGTCCGAGTTTTTAAGCCCAGCCCGACCCAGCGGAGGGGACCCCCGCCCTCCCTGGAGAACGCAGCACTGCAGCCACACGTGTCCGAGACCCCAGGCCCATCGAAGGGGCCGTGGCCTCGATTTACGTGCAGGAAAACACGAGGGAGAAGAAACAGGCTCAGCAGGCTGAGTGTCCCCCTTCAGGACCTCAAATCACCTTTACCAAAGCCTGTTTTTTCTTTAAAACAAAAGTGCTGTGTCTGTAAACAGCTCGGTTTTGGAACGTCAGAGGCGTCTTCCGGGACGCTGTTCTCCCACTAGTGTGACTTGCAGTCTTCCCAAGACCCTGTAGCGGACGAGGGGACGTGGGGACAGGGGCCAGACGCTGAGGAGAGCCTCTCCCTGGACGGCTGTGAGGGCCGCGGGGCAGGTGGGTGGGGCCGCTCCGGGCAGAGGCGGGGCCGCCCACCCTGGGGTCTCCTCGCTCAGAGCACCTTCAGCCGAGGACGCCGCTGGCAACAGACGGACCCGTGGAAGACAAGACCCTGCCCAGGACGCTCCAGCCTTTCCAGGTCTGACGGGCCGAGGGGACTTGACAGGCACCCGGTGGCACTGACTGCGTGACGCGGACCAGGAGCCTGTTCGCACAAGACGGATAGACAGCCGTTCGAAGGAACAGATGCCACCAAGACACACGGGCCGATGGGCCAGTCTGGGGGGCCATACAGTGCGAGGCAGACGTGGAAACTTAGAGGTGACGGAGAGACGGGGCCGCGTCCCCCGCGATGCTTCTGGAATGGGAGGCACGGCAGCAGCCACGTGCGAGCTCTTCAGCCGCGGCCGCGTCCCCCCGTTCCCCCCCGACTCTGCCCGTGGGTTCTGCTCCCGTGACCGAGGCGGCGTCTTCAGGTCTGGGTGTGGACGCGCTCCGAGCTGTGTCACCGGCTCTGAGCCGGTTTGGTGTCTGGGGACCGTGTCTCCCGCCAAAGCCCGGAGGGAACAGGGAGAAGCCCCGAACAGCCGGCGCCCGCGCGGCCGAGCCTCGCTGCCCCCTCACCCGCCCCGGACCCCGCGCGGCGAGCCGGGACCGGCGCATCGGCCGAGGTCGGCTGGTTGGATTACAAACCGCACTCGTCCGGAGGTGCTGCTGGCTTCTGCTTCCAAGACTTGCTCGAAGGAGGATGGAGAGACGAGCAGACCCCGGCGCGGTCAGGTAAGGGCGCGCTCCCTGCCGCTGGGGACACGCGTCTCTGCGGGACGAGGGCCGGGCAGGGCCTTCCGCAAAGGCCGCCGTGCGCTCGTGGCCGGTGGCGCTGAGTCTCTGGAGTTCGCGGGCCGTCACTGCCGCGTCCTGTTCCTCGAAATCGTATTTTTTCAGACAAGGAGACCTCGATTTGGAAGGGTCAGATCCATGCCTCCTAATTGACAGAGGAGGACAGCCATCTCGTGCTTTTGTGTCGTGATTTAAAAAGGCAGGGGCGGGGTGGAAAAACAAACGAGTAAAGGAAATGTTAGAATTAGGGGGATGAGGGACGCAGGAAACATTAGACATTGAATCCGGCTAGGTTTGGACAGCGTCTCAATGTGGAGTGGAAAGCTTGAACTGATCCGGGCTGGGTGAGCCGGGCCTGGGGGTGGGCGTCTGTGGCAGCCACCGCCTTGGGGGGCTGCAGAGCAGACCCGCTGGAGGACGGGGACAGCAGCTTCAACAAAACTGATGGCTTTTACCTGGAAAAGGTGGATGCTGTGGGGGGCAGGGGGAGGGCCGGCCCCCAGGGTGTGAGCACGGGGCCTCTGGGGACACCTGGCTGGAAGGGTGTGAAGACTGAGGCCACATGCACACTTAGACACGTACATAGATACACACACACACACACGGATGTGTACACTCATACACATGGACACACACCCACGGACACACACGTGTGCACGCGCACAGCACATGCTTACACACAGACACACATGTACAGAGACACACACGCATTACACACATACACACACGCACACAGGAGCTCTGCGCAGCTCTGGCGGGAGCTGAGGCCCTCGAAGCCCCTGCCGTGTCCCCTGTCAGGGCGCAGGTGCAGGGAGGGCGCGTGTCCGGGAGCTCAGAACGTGGCGGATTCTGGAAAAGCTGAGGGCAGAACCTCCCGCGTCTTGAGGGCTGTGTGTTACTTTTGCAGTCCTGTGAAGTCCTGCGCAGTTGATGAAATACTGTTTTAAAGTGTAAGGCGATTATTTTCCGGCGCAGGCGAGCGTCGCCAGTGCATGGAAGGCCGCAGCAAGGCAGTGCTTTCTTCATACGTGGTTCTCGGGGCCTGAGATTTTCAGGAGGGTGTTTTGCCAGGTGTTTTAAGAGTCAGCAAAATGGTCTTTGATCCACTAACTCCACTCAGGAATTTTTCCCAAAGAAAAAAGCTGAATAACATACATGAAAGTATATGTGATAATCCATTTGTAATAGACACAAATCGGTAAAAAGGCAATGGGAGGAATACTTTATAACTGTGACGCCTAAGTCTGTTGGAATTTCTGGCAACTGTCTGACACTCTGGAAGTTGCTTATGGCTGTAAAGTGACACAGCCCAGCTGTGGACATGGACTGGTCACTGGATTACCCGGTAAAAAAAGCCCCTTTTGCAAAAAGAAAAACTGAGGAGAGTAAGCCTCACTCCTCGTCTCGTCTGTGGATGGAAAGACATTTTACTGTAATTTCTGGTAGCTCTGAATTTGGTTTTGGCCTCTTCCTTTAGGCTTCGTGTTTATTCCACCTTGGCGTAGGCGTTATTCTGAATGTCCGCCCGGGTTCCTCCGGGTCCGAACACAGCCTGTATAGCTGTGGGTGGGTCAGGTCACGTCCCACGGGACCCTCAGCTGGCCCTGAGAAGTGAGGCCCCTGGGCCGGGAGCTAAGGACGGGCCCAGGAGCCCCAAGTAACCCACACAACATGCAGAAGGCAGTGGGGCCGCAGTCCTGGAACCTCGGGCGCTCAGTTCTCCCAACAAGCAGGGGGCCTGGGAAAGGACCCTGGCCTCACCTGTGGTCACGGTTTCATCCGGCTGAGGCCCCAAGCAGAGAACCACTAAGCCACATCCAGACTCCTGACCCAGGGAGCCTCGGGGATGGTGTGTTCAGAGATGCTAGGTCCGCGCTGATCTGTGGTGCCGTGTGCCAGTAATAAGGCACACCTGCTTTATTATGTCTCTTTTTGTTCTCTCCCTTGGGTTGCTTTAGATTTACTGTGTATTTTTCTGATTTTATTTTTCTCCCTCTACTAACCTGGTAGTCATCAATTCTATTTCTAGTCTTTTCTTAGTGTAGTTATTAAAGCAAGAATAATTTGTGTTTGTCGGTAACTTCACCCTCTGCTGGCACCTTCAGAACTTAGACTAGGTGAGTTCAGACCAGGTGAACTTTAGACCAGGTGAACTTTAGACCAGGTGGACTTAGACCAGGTGGACTTAGACCAGGTGGACTTAGACCAGGTGGACTTAGACCAGGTGCAGTTTAGACCAGGTGAACTCAGACCAGGTGAGCTCAGACCAGGTGAGCTTAGACCAGGTGAACTTCCTCCTTCCCACCCTGACTTGGACACTATTGCTGTCATAGGTTTGAATCCTACCTTGAGTATTTTATTTTTAAACTCATGAGATGTAAGTACTGTTGCTTTGTACTATCAGTGTTTAATTGGATTTCCCCACTTATTTACCATATTTTGTGTTCTCTGTCCCATTTTTTATTTCAGACCAGTTCCTTCTAAGTGACATCAAACTCTTTATTTATGTTTTTCTAAAAGTGCCTTTATTTTCTCTCTGCACTCAAAAGAAAGACAGTTTAGCTGGGTATGGTATTTGGGGTTGGTGCTTATTTGCACTCAGAACCCAGAAGATAGAATCCCAGATTTCTGATGTCTGCTGTTGCCTAGGTTTAGCTGCCAGTCGTGCATTTCAACATGACTGCCCTCTCTCGCTGGGTACTTTTAAGACATTTCCTAGTTTTTTGCCCCCTTGTTTTGTTATGCTGTATCCAGCTGTGGCTTTCGCTTTCATTTTTATGCTTTGAGTCACGGGATTGTTTTATCTGCAGGGTGGTGTCTTCTGTCGGTTCTGGAAAATCTCAGCTATTTTATCCTCGGGTTCACCCTGACCCAGTCTTACTCTGGGTTTTCCTTCCGCTTCTCCAGATCAGAGGGCAGCCGCTTTGGCTTTTGACTTTTCTTAAAAATGTCCTGTCCCTTTGTCTCTCTGTGCATCATTCTGCATGCTGTCTCAAGGTCTGTGCTGCAGCTCACCGATTCTTTCTTAGCTGAGCCTAATTTGCTTTTAAAATTAAGTCCATTAAGTTTTTCACTTCATTATTGTTTTCTTTTAGAAGTTCTATTTGGTTGTTGCCCAATCTTCATGGCACCTGTCTTATTACTCATATTTTTACATCTTTTATTTATTCAAACATTACAAATACAGATCTTTCTCTACTTAACATCAGGATCTCGATAAACCCACATGAGCTGAAAATGCATTTAATGGACCTAACCTACTGAACATCATAGCTTAGCCTGCTTACCTTAAAAGTTCTTAGGACTCTTACAGTTGGGCAAAATCATCCAATACAAAGTCTACTTTATAGTAAACTATTGAATATCTCATGGAACTTATTGAATACTGTGCTGAAAGTCAAATATCAGGGTGGTTGTCTGGGTACAGAATGGCTGTAAGCACATCAGTTGTTTACCTTGTGATCTCCTGGTTGCCTGGGCCTGTGGCTCCCTTCTGCAGCTCAACTTCACCAGAGTATCAGACGGCATGTCAGTAGCCTGGGAAAAGATCAAAATTCAAAATCTGAAGTACAGTTTCTACTGAATGTGTATTGATTTCACAGCACAGTAAAATCGCAAAGTTGGAAATCAAACTATCGTTAGGTTGTTGACTGTCTGTACTTTATTTTCTGAGTTTAATGATTTCAACATCTGGGAGTTCTCATTGTGGCTCAGTGGGTTAAGGACCCAGTGTTATCTCTGTGAGGATGTGGGTTCAATCCCTGGCCTTGCTCAGTGCGTTAAGTGTACAGCATTGCCACAAGCTGTGGTATAGACCGCAGGTGCAGCTGGGATCCTGTGTCACTGTGACTATGATATGGGCTGCAGCTGCAGTTCCAATTCGACCCCTGGCCCAGGAACTTCCATGTGCCACAGGTGTGGTCATAAAAATAATAACAATAATAATAATAATAATAATAATAATAATAATAATAATAATAATTTCAACATCCTGTTCAACTCTGGTACCATATTTTTTCCATTTGGTTCTCTTAAAATTTTTCTCTCTCACCTGAAATTCCTCATCTGTGCATGTATGTTGTTTACCTTTTCGACTAGTCTTTAAGTTATTATTAATCGTGGTTATTTAAATTCTCAGTAGGCCTGATATGTGGGTATCTGCAATCTGGTTCTGCTGATTTCTTTCCTAAAAATGAGTATTCTTCATTTCTCTCTCTCTCTCTCTTTTCTCCCTCCCCCCCCCTCTGTTTCTCTGTATTGTCTTAATGTTTCGGTTGAAAATGAGACGATACGTGTGAAGCAACACTGACTTAATACTGAGTACACCTGGAAAAGGGCCCTCCCTTTTGTCCAGCCATTAACGCGAGGGTTGGGTCCGTCTAGTCAAGAACTGAGTCTGGAATTTGCAGTTGCTCTGGTTACTTCCAGCGCACCGCCAGCTTCAAACTCCTCTAGCTTTTCTGGAGAGGGTGGGGGCCACCTTGCCAGAGAATTTTCCTTCACGGCCTCTCTAATCTGGGTTTGGGCCCCCGGTTTCCACTGGCCCCTCTTTCCCCGCCCCTCGCCCAGGCAGACCGCCAGGCTTGCCGCGGGCACCTGCCGCCCGGCGGGCCCGGAGCTTCCTCCGCGACGCCTCCTCCTGGAAGCAGGAAATGCCAGCGGCTCAGAGCCAGGAGGGCCTCCCGCCCCCGCCCCGGGCGAGGGTCTCCCCCCCCACGCAGCCCCAGCGGGGGTGAAGGGGAGCACGAGCCTCGAGGCTCTTGTTCTTCGTGGGCAAGGAGCCGGGGCGCTCCCCGCGCCTCCCCGCCCCTGCCCCGGGAGGGCTTCTGTCGGGCTCCCTCCCCACCCTCGGGACCCAGGGCGGCACGCGCTCGCCGGTGTATTTAGCCAGTCCCTTCTGATGCATTTGGTTTTCTTCCCAACCTTTTGCCATTTCAAACAGCTTTGTGAAAAATAACGTCATTTTCACCCTTAGGAGCATCTCTGAGTAAGTCCCTGGCGAGGGACCTTATGGGTCAAAGGAGGACATGCTTGTCACGTCCGTGTTTACTGCCGTGTTGCCGCTGTGACGCTGCGGGGTTTGCACTCACAGAGCCCTGCACCAGCTCCCGTCGGCGCTGTCACCACGCTTCCCAGTCTGTGCCTGCCTCGGGAGTGAAACGGGTTCTGTGCAGTTTCGGTTTGTTTTCCTCTTATAGTGGAGTTCGGCTTCTTTTCATATATTAAAGCTATTTGCATACGAAACTGTACACTTAAAACTGGTTAAGATAACAGGGAGTTCCCGTCGTGGCTCAGTGGTTAACAAATCCGACTAGGAACTATGAGGTTGCGGGTTCGATCCCTGGCCTTGCTCAGTGGGTTAAGGATCCGGCGTTACCGTGAGCTGTGGTGTAGGTTGCAGACGTGGCTGTGGCGAAGGCCGGCGGCTACAGCTCCCGTTAGACCCCTAGCCTGGGAACCTCCATGTACTGCCGGTTCAGCCCTAGATAAGGCAAAAAGACAAAAAAAAAAACTGGTTAAGATAACAGATTGTATGTTATGTTTCTTACCAGAATAAAAAAAAGCTATCTCCATCCTTTTCTCCAAATGAAATGTTCATATTTGACCCGCTTTGCGGTCGGTGTGTTTGCCTTCATTCTAACGTGTTTTAGTGGATTCTTCTAGGTTTGTAAGCAGACAGTCATCTATCCTGCAAATAAGAGCACCCTGCGAACTCCTGAGACCCTACCGGGGTTGTGGGGAGGCACGCTTGTCTCCCCTTCGATTTCACTGGGAAACGCTGATTTTCTCACCGCTAACTGCGCCGTGGGCTGTGGTGTGATGTAGTCAGTTGTGATCAGAAGAAATCTGTTTCTACCCCTAGTTTCCTGAAAACATCTTTTCATCGAGAAACACTCCATTTTCCTCCAAACCTGCCGCTGAAATCAAGCTCAGTATTGCCTTTAACTCATGAATCCGTTTCACAAGATCTGCGGTTCCAGAAATTGCTGGCTTTTAACCCCATGTATAAATGGACTCAGAATTTACTGCCATTCTTTGTCTTAGGGGCAGTCTCATTCTTGAGTTCCTACTTAACTCTCTAAGCTATATATTTGTCTAATTTTTAGGATTACTGTGTGGCTATGGCAGTGTACTTCCTGAATTCTTCACAAATGAACAATAACTCAGCTAGACAGAGTTCTTGATTCTCAACTTTTCAATATCAGAATTCTACAGTCATCACTTTCTTGTATCCACACGGAAACCAGCCTGATGTTTCTTCCTTTGAATATTTTCCAAGCATCTGCTTGACTGAATATAGCGATTTTTTATGCTTGGGAATTAAGCATAGTTGTAAGTCTTCCCTTTTTTTGATTTTTAACTTGGAGTAGGATTATGTCATTTAAAACCACAGATTCAGGTCTTCAGTTATATTCCTTAAATTTCTTAAATCGTAGCTTTGATTCGTATCTCTTATTTATTCTTTTCTCGTCCTCAGAAATGCCCGTCATTTGTGTGTTTAGCCTCTGTCGTGTGTATTCTGAACCTGTTCCCTTTCTACCGTTTTCACGTCTTTATCCGTTTTCTTTACTTTCATCCCACGCCTCACTGATCCGCTCTGCACCAGCGTCATCTCTGCTGTTTCTGTCCCAACGCCGTCTGAAGTTTTGCCGCCACAACGTTGCTTTCATGGCATGCTTTCCGTAAATGCTCCAGCTGCGATTTAATCTCGCCGGCTTTCTCATCTTCGCATCTTTGAGCTCAAGTTCACAGACTTCCTGTTGTCCTTCTGCTTCGTGGAGAGCACAGGTTCCAAATGGACCCGCAGATCTGAGATTTTTCGTGTCGTTTTGCCCAGGCCATCCTGCTTACATTCCATGAGCATGTGTCCTCTCCCTTTTTAAGGAAATTAAGTTCGTTGTTCCCTGGGCACCGACAGCACCGTGGCTGCTGGCAGGTCTGGTTTTCAGGACCGCTTTTCCTGCTGTGACGCATCAGTGTGAAGCAGACCGAACCCCCCCGTCGGGAGCATCCAGGAAACCATAATAAAATTGTCTACGACAGGCTTGGTGTCATCACGAGCTGCCGGGCAGCCTGGACGCGGGGGCCAGGGCCCTGGGTGCGGGAGCCTGGCGGAGCTTCAACTCCAGGGCCTTCCTTGCCGGTGAGCGCTGTGGGCGAGGGAACGGGAAATCTCCGCGGGCGAGAGCAGTCAAGGGCTGGGGACCTGGGAGCTTCTGGAAGTTCCACGTGTTTAGAGAGACTCCCAGCGGGGCTCGGGGCAGCGAGGCAGTTGTGGTTGGAGGAACCAGAGCCAGAGGGAGTGAAGTATCAGAAGTCTGGCCTGTTTCTCATCCTCGAGCATTCACTGCATCGTAGCCGGTAAAGCAGGGGTCCGGCAGCCGTGTGGACACAGAGACCCCGAGCGCTGTGGTCTCGGAGTGTTTGGGCTGGGGTTCAGGACCTTCCGAGGAGGAGGAGGAGAAGGGCAGATGCCGTGGATCATTCCAGACCAGCTTCTGTGGGGAGCTCAGCGGCCCAGACAGGACTTGGCCACGCATGGGGACCCACGGGGGGACGCACTGAAGACTGAGCCTGAAGAGGGTTGGGGCTCCCCTGCTGTCCCCCAGCTCCACAGGCGCTCAGAAGCTGCCACTGGTCCAGCTGGGGGCAGGTCACTTTCTAGGCCACCTCCAGGGTTCCTGGCACCCCTCCCAAGAGCCTGGCTTTGTGGATGTGGCCTTCACCTTTGTGAAGGTAGGCAGGCAGGCAGGCAGGCAGGTAGGCAGGC
>PVHT020000119.1:12266785-12301329 GCA_004024745.2 Catagonus wagneri
CAGGCAGATAGGTAGGCAGATAGACAGGCAGACAGACAGGCATAAAGAGCTTTATTGTGAGGAAGCGGCTGTTGAGATTATGGAGGCTGAGAGGTCCCGGATCTGCAGGCCGGGGCCCCGGAGAGCTGGCGCCGTCGCTCCTCGTCCAGGGGCGGGAGACGGCTGCTTCAGCTCCCGGGGAAGGGGGCGGTGAATTCTCCGCTGCCCCCTGTGCGACTCAGGCCCTCGAGGACTGGACGGCGCCCACCTGGGGAAGGGCCTCTGCCTCGCCGGGTCCACCTCAAATGCCAGCCCCTCCTGAGAGGCACTCAGCTGCACCCACCTGTGCCACCCTTGTCCCCCCGCGTGGACACGCGGAATTCGCCATCCCAGAGGGACCGGCCCACGCCCGCTGTGCGGCGCTTCTGACAGCAGCCCTGCCACCCGGCAGCTTGGCTTCCTTGGGGCGTCAGCTTTCTTGTCGGTAGCGAGTGGGCCGGACTTCACGATCACCCGCGGTTTCTTCGGCTCCGAAATTGAGATTCTTCTGACGCAGTGGAACAGTCCGTCGCTGGGCTTCGTTACCGCGTGTGCCCAGAACAACAGCCCTTCGAGTCGGCGAGTGGCCGCAACACCAAGGGACTCCGCTGCTATAGAGGACGCCCAGATGCTGCAGATTTGAACTTGCATGTTTTCCCGGGAAGTCTGACATGTACCCAGGGGGGTCCCGGGCCCCTGGCCCCGTCCTGCTGCCAGCGTCCTGGGGTCCAGCTTGGCCCCAGGCCTCTTTGGTGCTGTCTCCTCTGACTTTACACATCACGAGGCTGGCCGCTCAGTTTGGCCTCCACGCAAGGGAGACCACGTGGCTGAATGTCCAGGCTCTGAGGACATCAGCAGATACAGACTGAGCAAGGCGGCCGGTCCCAGGTCTTGGAAGCAGCGGCATCAGAGCCCAGGTCAGCACTGAGTTAGCGGAGCTGGGGGCCTGCCTGCCTCGGGGTCGGGCAGCCCCACCTCAGAGATTCAAAGGGGAGTTCCAGATGCAGCAGACTCTGCGAGGAGTGGCAGTGCTGCCACCTGACGGGGGGCGGCTGTGAGCCCAGGGGTGGTCGTTTGTCCATGCGCAGCCTCAGCGCTTGACGCGTGGAAGGTGGTCCTCAAACAGAGCCCGAGTCCCTTCTTCCCCACGGCCGTTCCCACGCGGACGGAAACGCCATCCCCAGAGGCGTCTGGGCCGCGGGGCACAGCGTGGAAGATTTGCGGCGTCGATGGTGAATGTTCTGATGGAACCCCCGGCCCCGGGAAGACCGGGGAGAGGGGCCCCGTGGCGGGCACTTCCCTGCGGATGGCACTGACCTCTGGGGGCAGCGCTCACTTGGCAAGGCTGCTTAGGTGGCTGCCACTGCAGGTGGAGGATGCTGGGGGCGGGACGCTGTGGCGGGGATGCTTGGGGGATCTTCTGGCCGAGAGGGAGAGAGAGAGAGAGAAAGAGAGAGAGAGAGAGAGAGGGAGAGCACCAGCGTTCACAGCAAACATAAGGGCCACAGGGCCACCAGACAAATGACAGGACCCTACTGGAATGCGGGCTTCAGGTAAACGGCCAGTGCTTGTTGCGCTCTCACCACGTCCAGATAGTGTGTGGGCAGCCTGCAGGTTTGTTTGCTAACCCTGGGGACCCTCAGTGAGTGTCAAGGCTCTGGAAGTTGAAAGATGAGACGGAACCGTCACCTTGCTGGTAAAGCTCGGGCCGTGGAGCCCAAGCTGGGCCTCCCCTCCCGTCGCGGTCCCCCGGGAGCCCAGGCAGCCTTGGCGGCTTTGGCTCCAGGCCTTTCTGAATTCCTGAGAGGAGCATCCGTGTCTGCAAGACGGAAAGACGCAGGGGAGCGGGGGGTGGCAGAGAAAAGGGGAGGCAGTGATTGAGGGGGTGGGCGGGATGCTTTGATTTATGGTTTGTGAGCAGATTTTCAACGCCCTAGATAGGACTTCCCCTAATTGTACAAAGACTGATGACTCCTGGGCCAGCGACAGAGATGGATGCCTGTAAATATCTTTCTGGGCAAAAGCATCGAAGGTGATTAAACTCTGCCGGAGTGCGGGACAATGGCACAGTGTTAAGAGAAGACCAAGTCCTTAGACAGTTTTTTTTTCTAAAAGCACCGCGCCCGCACTCACTGCGCGCCCGCCCGTTCGCTCCGTCTCTCTCCCCGTCTTGCCTACTTTTACGTTCTCCGTGTTTTCCCCGTTTGTGGAAACGTGCACCCCAGTCCTTCCGGATTCACGGGGCACCAGGAGCTGCTGAAGGGCAGAAGGCTCCGAGGACGGTTCTGTTTCCGAGGCGCTGTTACCCAGTGTCCCCGACCATGGGTGACGGTAAAGGAGGAATGAAAGACGCGCGGCGTAAGCGATGGGCGGGCGGGAGGCCTCAGAGCCTCCGCAGAGCGCTTACCACCCGCCCGGGCTCACCTGGTTCTGGGGACTCCGGGGACAGGACCGAGCCGACGTCACGCGGTCGGGCGGGTGCCTGGAGAGGAGCTGAACGGCCCCGGGCACCGGGCAGCGCCTGCAGAGGCCCGGGTTTGCACGTTATCCGGGCACTGGTTTGAGTCTCCTGCGTGACGAGGGCCAAGGGAAGAGTGAGGCCAAGGCCCCGGCACAGGGTCCCCTCCGGGGCCCCATCTCCGGCAGCTCCGCTGAGCAGCGTCACTGATGCTGCGCTCCCTCAGGACCTGGGCCGGGAGGAGTGCCGCTCGCCCGCGGCGGCGATGAAAGTGAAGAGGTGGCACCGGGAAAGTGGGTTTCTCGGCCGAGGGCGCGTTCATAAATGACCCCAGTCCCGCACGCACGTGGTGCAAGTTTGAATGAGTGGTTGCACTTGGGGGCGCGTGTCCTTTGCCACCTGCTGCTGGGAGCGCAGTAGTGGGAAAGCGGGAAACCGGGTCCACGCCCGTCACAAGTGTCCGTGTCTACTGCCGGGCCTTTCCCGGAGCAAAACCGGCCCCGAGCTGCGGTGACACGCTGTTCAGTGGGTCTGCTGTGGTCGGCAGTCAGGCCAGGCTCAGTCTTCACCGGCCTCTCAGCTGGAGAATGAATGTTCGCTTCCAGGCTGTTCATTTCCCTAAATCCACTGTGTCCACTGAGTGGCCCTCTGGACACTGGAAGAGCTCTGGCAGCCGTGTCCTAGTGACACCCACCATGTCACCCTGTCCACCCGTCCCCGGAGGTGAAACTGCTAACGACGCCCCAGGAATGTGACATGCAGGTGTTACTAGACGGTGTTTCTCAGGTTCAGAACCAGAATCTCTGCTTCCTAGAAAAAGCCTCTGAGTATAAATTAGTTTGTGGACCTGTTGTCATCTGTAACACGGGAGCGCCAATAATTCTGCTCGGAACAGCTGTGAATGTGGCCGCTTTTTACCCGACGGGCTGTTTCTATGAGTTGGCACCTGTTTTAGTTCGGCAATTGGACTGGAAGCTTCAAGGCAAGAATATATATTCATCATGAGGTTTAGAAAAAATTCAAGTGAAAACAAACGGCTCCACATCTCAACACGAAAACTTCCTTCTTTGTTGTCGAGTTCGTGCGGAGTCATTGGGGGTTAGCCATGGTGCGTGGCCGGCCCCGTTCTATTTGTGTAGCAAACACGAAAGACAGAAAGAGCAGGACCCGCCGCCGGCCGCACAGCGCACGGGCGACGTGAACGTTGGTTTTGGGTGGTGCCAACCCTCCGAAATCCTTAAGAAATGGCATTTTAAAGCCAGCGCATCAGGAAGCAAGTTGGAGCCTCGCGATTTCGTGACTTGCTTCGGGCTGGTGCCGACAAATGGCATTTGCCCATCGTGAGGGCCTGGGAGCCCTGACCAAGACGGCGTTGCTGCCCCGAGAAGGTCGGAAGTCAGCCTGGGGGGGCCTCCTCCTGTCCTGCAGCGCTGCTGGCGAGGCCCCGGGGTGCCTGGCGGGGCCTTTCTGCCACTCCTGCGCCTGGGAAACCATTGCAGTCACTTGCCAGGAAGAAGCGTTTTCTAAAAATTTCAAGCGGCTGTGCAAGAATTGCTCGGCATTGTGAGTACGAGGTACCCGGACGCCGTCGGGGAGGCTGGCGACTGGGGACTATCTGAACGCTGTCCCAGCGCGTGTCTGGAGAAGCCTAGTGCTGCGGCCTCCGCGGGAGCTCACACCAGCTCTGCGGGAGCCCAAGGATCAGCTCCTTCACCTGGGCGCCTGGGCGGGGACTCGTCAGATGGGGCTCGCATTCTACTTCGACCGTCACGGCTGTGTGACCCTGGGCAAGTTGCTCGCCATCTCTGAGCCTCGGTTTCTTTGTAAATTAAAAGGTTTAGATTTGATCTTTCCTAACTCTCAAGCTTTACAGTTCTGTGTTTCGTGGATGTAAACTTTGACTCAATACTGCTGACAAGAGTTTGGACTGGTTTGGCCGAGCCGCTCTCCAGAACCGGCATCTGAACACCGCGGAGGGTGACGCCGGGCCCTCTGACCAGGCCCAGGAGCCGCGTGAGCAGGAAGCAGGCACCGCCGTATGTCCCAGGCTGGGAATTTGCAAACATGCATACGGTCTCCCGGAAAACAAGGGCCTCATCACTGTCAAGCTGGTCTCATTACAGAGAAATAAATTGGAAATTGCTATGAAATTAGGTTGATTTCTGACTGACAAATTTCGGTGGTAGAGCGGAAAAGAAATAATCGTTTTTAAAGCTGCAACAGCTGTTACATCTTATTATATTTTTAAACCCTTTGGAGGAATTAGTTAATTAATTTTAACATTGTTATACTCTCCTTAATAGCGTCCCAAAATACCTGGCAGTGATTAATCACGATAGGAATTTTATCACTCGAGATCTAATACATTTTTCCAAAAAGAAGATTTTATTGCACATTAAAATTGCTTAATTTGAATTCTTTAATTGTCGATCTTAATCTTGTTTGAAAATATCGTCTTTATCCGTAGGCAGTGTCACACACAGTCAGTGCTTCTCCTCAAAAAACATTTCCAAACTTTGCTTGGATTCTTTCCTTTCTTTTCTGCTAAGCCGTATCATTTAATTTCATGTGGCTTTAATGAGTAATTGTTTCCAGCAGTTTCTGAGTTTCCGTCAGCAATATTTCATTCCAGAATAAAAGGTAATGATCCAGAAATTCTTAATGCCATATTTTTATAGCCAGTAAATTAGTCTTTAATGGGTTCAATAAGTTCTGTGCTGTATGTCATTAATTGTTAATGGTGTTTTAACTAGATAATTGTGAAGAAGGGCTGTTTGTCATCACCGCTGGTGAGTGACTGATCCCTGCTGCCTGTCCCGCCTTGTAATGTGACTCTGTGTGCCGAGAGCAGGCCGGGACCTCAAACGCACCAATCAGACACCAAATCCCAGCACCTGCATATCACGTGGCGGCAACATAATTCCACAGCCTTCAGTTCCCACTTGCCTTTATTGTCTGTGTCAGTCAGCGGTTGGTCCTACAGTGCCGAATAACAAACAGCCCCAGACATCAGTAGCTTAAAACAACAATCACTTACGCCCCCTGTGATGGTTAGGCATATGTGTCGCCACGGCTATGCATTTAATCGAGTGCACGTCTGGGTGTACTGCAAAGGCATTTTGTAGATATGGCTGACATCGACAGTCAGTTGGCTTTAAATAAAAGATTACCCTGCACAACTGGTGGGCCTCGTCCTACCAGTGGAAGACCGTCACAGCAAAGACTGAGTTTTCCCGAAGAGGAGGAATGCTGTCTCCAGATGGCAGCATCGAGTGCGGTCTGAGTTGGCCCCACGCGCACCCCTGCATGCTGAGTGGGGCCTGGCTGAGCTGGTCTGGTTGCATGGGGCCGGGCACATCGCTGTGGGCTAGGCCACGGCTGGCTTCGTACCTTGGGCTGCTCAGGGCACGCTGTCCTTGGCGACAGCAGAGAAGCAGGAGGGCTGAGTCACCCCGGCTCTTTTCTGGTCCCGCTTGCCTCCCGGCTCTTCCCAACCTCTGGCCAGAGCAGATGCACGACGGAGCCCTGCACACAGAGCAGGGAGGTTCACTCCGCCTCTGGGGGATGGACAGTGTCACGGGCAGAGGTGAGGGCACGTGGAAGGTGAAGAGTCAGCAGCAGCCGTGCCGTCCTCCTCCTCCTCCCCGGCCATGGGCAGAACCCGAGCCCGTGGGTCAAAGACGAGCCAAGTCTTTTCTGAGAGCCTCTGCGTTCCTCACACTCATGCCTGTTTTCTCTTTGGCTCAGTGCACGGTTTCTCTCTGGGGGCTATTTTACGTGGGTTAGGCATTTATTTTCCAGCCGAATCAGCAGGCTCACTTCAGGGTTTCTGCAGCTGCAGAAATGTTGCTCCTCCTCTTCTCTGCATTTGTGACCTTCCCGGACGCACAGGGCCCGGTGTCACCCGAGAAGGTGACCGTTACATCTGCGAGTGGACGTGGGGGAGGGGCCTGAGAACCCACGCAAACCCCCTGAGGGAAGAGCCTGCGAAGACGGATGAGCGTTGAGAAAGGATTTCCAGCTGAGGGAAAAGCTGCCACAAAATCGGAGAAAATGGTAATTGGTGATAAATGATAATGACTTCTGTTTAAGCAAGGCTAACTCAATGACGCGCGGGCCACATGTTAAGTGTGCTTACAGACCCGGTCTGTCTAATCTACAAAAAAACTACCCTAAAATGTCCTCTCTCCAGAAAAAACGCGTGCATGCGCGTGCACACACACACACACACACACACGCATGCACACACCCACTTTCCAAACCTGCGATATCGTAGCCTCCAGTTAGGGGACCTACGATTTCAAGGAGTCTCTGGGCCCGTCTCTGGATTAGGGAGCCGCTTAGGGGTTCAGAGTCATAGAATCGTTGATCAGTCGAACGCGTGCGGTCAGGGAGAGGGAGAAAGCGAAGCCGGCCCAGTTCCGCAAGGGGGCGAAGGACGCGGCCAGGGCCTGTCCTGGGCCCTGAAGGCAGCCTCTGGGGAGAGGAACGCAGCTGTGCGTGGAAAGCCCACTCGTGGGCCCAGGCAGCCGCTCATCTGGGTCGGAGCCCAGAGCCAGTTGTTTGCACAGGGCCCCGGGTTCTCTGGCCGCCCACCCCCCGGCCCCTGCCCTGGGGAGCAAACCTGGCCTTTTGGACGTTGAAACTCCCACAGCTGAGACTTCTAGACACGCTCACAGTGCCAGGAAGTGTCCTTTCCTTGAGACCCCCGGGGATCAGACGTGGAGTCCACCTCCTAAGCTGTCCATGCTCCGTCCCCCTCCCCACCGTGCAGACGGCCCGTGGCCGAGTGTGCCGTCTGGGAACCAAGGTGCCCGGATCCAGACGTCCACAGGCCTCGAGCTGCGTCCCAGACTGAGAGGGTGACGGGGCCCAGCCAGGCTGCCTGTATCCCAGTACTTCTGAGACGCTTCCTTTTTACATCTTAGTTCATACGAGAACCAGACCCCCTGCAGTCCATGGTGTGGCGTGATCCAACTGGAAGCGTTGTTCATTCGTAAAGGTACATAAATTGCTGTGTCTCCTGCAGTCAGACTGAAATGCGGTCAGGTGAAGGCGGCCCCACTCAAGGTCATGGGGAGCGATGGGGCTTGTGATGGATTCAGCTTCAGAAAAATATGTTTTTTTTTTGACATTTCAAAGGCCAAACAAGACTCCTCTGGGTCAAGGTTTGGTCCAGGTCTTTGGCCATCCCCCTGCCTGGGCCGAGTCACTCTGTGACTGACGTGGGGGGACAGAGCAGGGAGGCGAGCGCAGCCCCAGGCCTGAGTGCCTCCCTCCCGGGCACATGGCCCCTTGAGCAGCGAGACCCCTTATAACTCAGATGATCATTAAAAGTACAAATCAGAACAGATCCAGTAAAGATAGTCCCACATCCGGAAAAACGACTTCATGGTATTATGCGTGATAAGGACCACAGAACTTTCTTAGGTGTGCGGGGCCATCGCGAGATCAGATATAGTCACTGCGGCCGTCAGGACCATGGGGACCGAGCTCATCAAGAAGAACAATAGCATCGATCCAGCGCCGGCACCTGCCCTGACGCGGGTACTCGGAGACTAATAAGAGCCGATTTCTGCCGTTGACGAGATAGCATCTTAATGAGCGAGACAGCCTAAAAAAAATAATTAAATGTTAGAACAATTGGTTGATCGATAGGTCGCTGTTCATCTGTGAATATCTTATTTAGTTTAAAAAAATGTATTTTTGATTTCCATTTAGTAAAACTCACTTTTTTGGCCTCAGGATAGGTGGGTTTTGACCAGTGCATGGAGCCCCGCAGCCACAACTGCCATCGAGACACAGCAAAGCTTCATCCGCCTTGGAACTGCCCTTCCCCTCCTCCCTAACAAGGGGGTCCTGAAACCGCCTCCCCCCCGCCGCCGGAATAAAGGGCTTTTGAGACTGGCTGCCTTCTCACCATGAAGCTCTCGGGATCCGTCATGTTGTCTTCGTGCCCCAGGGCTCCGTGGGCATGAAGTCACGCCTGCTGTCCGGCTCCGTGGGCATGAAGTCATACGTGTTGTCCCGTGTCCGGTGTCTACGTCTGGGTGGCTTCTTGTTTGAGGAGAGCTACCGTACGCATCCTGTATGTTCGGGCCCTCACGAAAACGCCTGCTTTGATTTCACTGGGATCGATACCTAGAAGCGGGCTCGCCGGATCTCCTGGGGAGTGTGCGCTTAACCTGATTAGAAATTGTCAAGGTTTTCCAGCGGCGCTGGACCCTCCCCGCGTGTCACCGGCCATGCCTGAGAGTGCCCGTTTCTCTGCATCCCCGCCGGTGGCTGGTATTGTCAGCTGGTTTCTAATGAATGCACTTCTGCGCTTCCAAGAACACTCAGAAAGTGAACAGCTAACCTATGGAATGGGAGAAAAGATTTCCAGATTTCCAAATAATCTAACTGAAGAATGAGCAAAAGGGAGCTCCCACTGTGGCACAGTAGGTTAAGCATCTGACTGCAGTGGCGTGGGTTGCTGAGGAGGCAAGGGTTTAATCCCCAGCCTGACTAAGTGGGTTAAATGATCCAGTGTTGCCGCAGCTGCGGCTCAGATTCCGTCCCTGGCCTGGGAAGGTCCATGTGTCATGGGTGTGGCCATAAAAAAAAAAAAAGACTTTGGAGTCCCTTCTGTGGTGCCGTGGGTTAAGAGTCTGACTCAGACAACGCAGGTCTCTGCAGGGGTGCAGGTTCGAGCCCTGGCCAGGGAACTCCCATATGCCACAGGTGCAGCCGTTAAAAGAAAAAGAATGAGCAAAGGATCTGAACAGAATTTTCCCAAGGGAGATAAACAAATGACTGATAAGCATGGGAAGACAGGCTCAAGGCGTCCTTAGTCCCCAGCGTAATGCAGGTCGAACCCCACCCCCTGGTGGTGACAACCAAAGACGGGTAATAACAAGCATGACAAAGAAACGAATGCCTCACTGCTAAGAATGGAAAATGGTGCAGCCACTGGAAAGCTGTTCTTCCGGAACCTCCCATAAGTTTTAGGATGTGGTGTTTTTGTTTCATTCTCCTCTGAGTATTTCCTAATTTCCCTTGTGATCTCTTCTTTGACTGAGTGATTATTTAGGCATGTGTGGATTAATTTCCACATATTTGTGAATCCCCAAATTCCCTTCTGATACTGATTCCTAATTTCATTCCATTGTGATCAGAGAACATACACTTTATGACTTGAATCCTTTTAAATTTATTGAGACTTTATTGAAACCTGAGGCCTAACATGCCGTATGTCCTGCAGAATGGTCCCTGCAATTATTGTGTTATTCAGGTCTCTTATTTCTTTACAGACCTTTTGTCTAGTTGTTCTATACATTATTGAAAGTGGGGTGTTGAAATCTCTGACTCTTGTTATTAACTTTTCTCTCGTTCGTTCTATCAGCCACGCTTCCTTGATTTTATGCTGTTTTTGGTGCATATTACTTATAGTTCTTATACCTTCTTGATAGATCGACTCTCTTCTAGAATATGCCCTGCTTTGTGTCTAGTAACAAGGTGATCTCATGGTCTATTTTGTCGGATATTAGTGTAGTCACCCCACTGCTTTTTCTGTTTACTGTTTCCCTGCTTTTTCTGTCCTTTTACTTTCAGCTTATTTGTGTCTTTGGCTATAAAGAATGTCTCTCACAGACAACACATAATTGGATCATGTTATTTTCATCCATTCTGCCAGCTCTGCCTTTGGACTAGAGGGTTTGGTCCATTCACATGCAATTACTGATAACGTAGGATTTACACCTGCTATTCCGTTGTTTTTAAGGCATCCTGTGTCTTCTTCGTTCCTCTGTCCTTTCATTTCTGCTTTTTTTTATATTAAATATATATTTTCCAGGGTACTATTTTAATCCCTTTGTTTCCTTTACTGCATTTTAAGCTTACTTTCTTAGTAGGTGACTGGAGAACTGCCACTACTATTGTAAAACTGTCTAGATGGATTAATGCAAACTAAATTCCAACTGCATATAATTGGACTTGTGCTCCTGTGTGGCGCTGCCCCCCTTCTTGCTGTCATTGTCCTGCAAATGGCATGTTTATAGGTTGTATCACCACAGACTTGTAATTATTACTTCATGCTATTTACCTTTGAATCAGATAGTAAAAAAAAAAAAAAAAAGAATTAAAACGCGCTTATAGTCTCTTATATTTACCCATACAGTTACCTTTACTGGTGTTTATGTCTTTGTGCAGATTTGAGTTGTTTTCTGATGCCCTTGCACCTCAGTGCAAAGGACTCCAGTATTTCTTACAGCAGCAAACTTGCACACTTCTTGTTTATCTGAGAACACTTAAATCTCGCTTTCATTTTTAAAGGGCAGTTTTTCTGGGTATAGAATTCTTGGTTGATGAGTGTTTTTCTGTTGGCAGTTTGGAAGTGTCCTCCCTCTGCCCTCGGGCTCCGTGGTTTCTGGCGAGAAGCCAGCTGCTGTGTTCTGAGGGCCTCCCCCATGGCCAGTCGCTGCCCTGTTTCTGCTGCCCCCTCCTCACTCTGCAGGGTGTGTACGGGTGTGACTCTCCCTGTTGGATGAGCTCCTTGGTTGAATAGATTAATGTTTTTGATTTGCCTGGGAAGGGTTTTGCCATTATTTCTTCAAATATTCCTTCAGGCTCTTTCCATTTCCCCTTGTCCTGAGACCTGTGTTTTGTGTATGTTAACGCGCTCGGTGATGCCACATAGGTTTCTGAGGTTATTTTTCTTCATTCTTGCTTTTCTGTTTCTCAGAAAGGACATATATCTTTGACTTCACTGACTTTCTTTTGCCTTTTCAAGTCTGTAGTTAAGCTCTTGTAATGAATTTGTTTTTTTAGTTATTATACTTTTCAGTTCCAGAATTTTTTTTTTGTAATTTCTCTCCCTCTATGATATTTGCTATTTGCTGAGACATTGTTCTCATACTTTTCTTAAGTTCACTGAACATATTTTAAATAGCTGGTTTAAAGCCTTCTTCTAGAAAGTCCGATGTCTGGCCTTCCTCAGGAGGTCCCCTCTGATGGCTTTGTCCCTGGGTATTAGCCATACTTTTTAGTTTCTCTGTATGTCTCACAATTTTTTATTGAAAATCGGCCCTTTTCTGTGAGGACAGGCACTTGATCCCTGACCTTGCTCAGTGGGTTAAGGATCTGCTGCAAGTTGCAGCATAGGTTGCAGATGCGACTCAGATCTGGCATTGTGGAGTTCCCATTGTGGCTCAGTGGTTAACGAGTCTGACTAGGAACCATGAGGTTGTGGGTTCGATCCCTGGCCTTGCTCAGTAGGTTAAGGATCCGGCATTGCTGTGAGCTGTGGTGTAGGTTGCAGAGGCAGCTCGGATCCTGCATTGCTGTGGCTGTGGCGTAGGCCAGCGGCAGTAGCTCCGATTAGATCTGTAGCCTGGGAATCTTCATATGCCGTGACTGCGGCCCTAGAAAAGGCAAAAAGACAAAAAAAAAAAAAAGATTTGGCATTGCTGTGGCTGTGCAACTGCAGCTTTGATTCGACGCCAAGCCTGGGAACCTCCATATTTCACAGGTGCAGCCATTTAAATATATATATTTTATGTAATACATGCCAACCCTGGGAATCAGGTTCTTTCCCCATAGGATTCGTCGATGTTGCTGTTTGTTTACTAAATGCTCTAAACCAAGTCATACATTTGTTTTACATAATGTGTGACCACAGAAGTCTCTACTCAGTTAGCTCAGCTAATTGTTACACAAAATGCCCTGAAGCGCCTGGCACCGGTACGCCTCCCTGTCTTTGCAGAGGGTCCAGGCTAAGGGTTCTCACTGTCTAGTCAGGATTCAGCCTCTAGCCTGTCTAGCTAGTTCCAGTTCTGAGCTGTTTCTGATTTTGAGGGTAATTTTTCCAGCTGTAGGCTTGCTGTTCGTTCCTTCAGTCGAGAAGCTTTAATATCTTTTAAAAGGTCTGGCCAGAGAGCCTTATGTAGCTTAGATCTAACAGAAAATGGACATAGTGTTAAAATCTTAAATACAAGTTACTATTTTTTCTGTGATAAGGACTTAAGGATAGAGGAGGAAGTCAGGTGCCTCAAGACAACGTGAAGCCCCCAGAGACGCTCTTGAGGCTGGGACAAACCGCTTTGTCACCCCAAGTCCAGGTTGTACCTCACCTGCACAGCTGACACAGACGCGCCAATATTCGGGTTACAGATTTAGGCACGTGTGCCGTTCCTGGGGCAGATGCCGCTGGCCTTTCTGTCAGCCGGACCTCCCACGCAGCGCCGTGCTTTAGGACCCTCCGTGGAAGTTTCAACAGCGACGGCAGGAGGCGGGTTTCTGTGCCCAGATCTTTCCGCGGTTCGTTCACAGCCTGAAATACCCGTTTAGGCTCAGCCTCACTGCGATGACTAGATCCTTCTCGTGGCGCGTGCGAGGTTTGCGAGGGTTTCCCCTGGCATTTAGTCAAACTCCAATTCATTGTGTAGAAATCACGTTGCAGATCAGCCTGGTTATTTGGCTCATTTTATTTCTGAAATTTTTGATAGCTCTGAAAACAAAACACACCCACCACCCAGGCTCAGGTTCATTCCTCGTTCACTCCCAAGCCCGAGTACCAGTGGGATAAAGAAGGGTCGGCCCTTGAGGCCGCCAGCTCAGTATGGGGGCGCGAGGGGGGGCCCCAGCCTTTCAGCCTACGCAGCACAGAGCAGTGATCAGACACCAGCGGTTTGCGACAAGGCAGGACTAAACACACACGCACCAGTGCATAGGTTTTAACCTTCATGGAGGCAACAAGCAGCAAAGCTTCAGGTCCCATCCTCACCCCAGCCCTCATACGTGCGACCCCCAAGGGGGCTCCTTGCTCGAGGTCCAAAGACTGAGCTCTAATTAGCAGCGTAATTAGGGTAAGAACACGCGCCTCCGGGAGAAGCAGGGTTCAGGCCCCGGGAGCCACAGGGAGGAGGGGCCAGGCCGTGCCCAGCCTGGCCTTCACCTTGTCCCGCGTAGTGCCCAGCCTCTGCCTTGAACGTGCTGACGAGGGCCGTGTCAGCGAGGGGACAGACCCTGCGTGTCATGCTGCTTCCGGGGGTGGGGGGGCTTGTTCTCACAAGGTTCCCCTTCCTGGGGGTGGGTCTCTCCCTACTCGCATTTCTGTTTCTCCCCCAAACCCAGCCCCCTCTGCATGTGGCCTCTGCAGCGGGCCTCGGAGTGTGTCAGTGGGGGGCCGGTCGGCTTGGACGGAAGCGGGCCCCCACCTGGTGCTGGCAGCCCCGCGGGCCTCAGCGGGCCTCAGCAGGGTGCCCGTGCCCGGAGCCCACGTGGGCACTGTCAGCGCCTGGGCACCTGCCCGGGGCCTGGGGGTCCTGGATGTGAAACTGGGTGATGGGGTCTGACAGACACTCCCAGCACCCAAGGCCGACACCTGGCCCCTCTGGGCCAGTTTCCTCAGAGGAGAGGGGCGGCCAGGTCCCCCTGCCCCGGGTGCAGGTAGGAAGCTGGCTCCTGTCTGAGCCGCCTCTGTTCGCACCTGCTGTGCTGACCGTCCCTCACGGCTCTGGGGACCAAGCTTGGATGGAGGGCCGGACGGACCCCAGGAGGTGCCAGGAGGAGAGAGTTTCCCCGTCCTCCGGTGCGGGAAGGGGTGCCGACGACAAGCTGCCTGTCCTATGAGGGGGACGGGACCCGGCCACGGCAGAGGGAGGGGGCTGGGCGGTGTGAGGAGGCCCGGTGTGTTCCGGCGGCTCGGAGCCGCTCTCGGGGGTGGCAGGAGGGCTCCGTGGCCCCTGACTGTGCTGTCCAGAGGGCAGGTGGGTGTCCCCGGGGCCCGGAGCACAGCGAGTCGCTCCAGCGGGCTGGCGGCCTTGGGAGAGGCAGCCCACGCGTGGTTTACCGCGCCGGGAACGCGAGGGGCGGCCTCGGGGTCTGTGGGGGCGGGGAGCCAAGGTCAGCGCTCAGCTGGGGGCGCAGCGCGTGGGGCTGGGGGAGAGGTGGCCACGGGGACGCCCGGCGTGGGGGGCGGGGCAGGCCAGCTGTCGGCGGTGGACAGGGGCCCGGCGGGCAGGGGCGAGGGGGCGCTGGGCACGGAGCCCGGGGATGGAGGTTCCAGAACATTCCGGGAGAGTCAGGGAGACAGAGGAGAAGCAGGAGGGGGCGTTCTCCAGGCTCCACGAGAGAAGCTTCCCCGTCGGGTGAAGCGGCCTCAGCGGCGTCGCCCTGCGCTCTGGCTGAGAAGGACACTGAGCGCCACCAGCGGCAGTGACACAGAGCCCCCTTCAGAGCCAGCGCCCCGCCCCCGGGGGTGCAGCTCGAGGCTGCCTCCTGCCGGCTGGTCGCTCCAGGCACAGTCGCCTCTCGGGACCCCTCGGAACCTCGGCAGGAGGACCCAGGCAGACACGGGAGTGCTGGGGACGCCGTGCACCGAGGGCAGGCACGCCAGGTCCTTGGCGACTGATTCTGAAGGGTCAGGATTTGCCTCCCTTAAGCCTCCGAGTTAAATGACTTGAAAACGCGTCCCCGAAGCCAAGCAGGCGTATAAAGCCGTGGTTTCCGTGGGCACGTTGGCTGGATTTAGCCCTGTAAGCTGGACAGGCTCGGACAGGATAAAGCTGGCCTCGTGTGGGAATCGGGTGGCCAGGTCCCCACCGGCGACATGGTGCGGGGCTGGCGGGGTGGCAGACGGCACTGGGGCTGGCCAGGCCCCTCACCCCACCTGCTGGATGGTCGAGAGCTCAGACCCGCCTGTGCACAGCGGCAGCACTGAAAACTGGAACCTCAGACGCAGGCCTGAGCCCCAGCCACCCGCCGGCCTCGTCCGACTGACCCCTGGGTGGGCTGACGTTCCCTTGCAAACGTCTGCTTGGACGTTCTTTGACAGGACAGCGGGGACACTCAGAAGCTTACAGAAGAGTGGGGAGAGGAGACTCGGTCGGGAACCAGCGCCAGTGAGCAGGTGGCAGAGGGAGTAAAACCCGCCAGCGCCCTGGCTCTGTCCTCCAGTCCCCGAGGTCGGCGCGGGCCGGGCTGCTCCTGTCACGGCACCCGCTGTCCTCACAACAGGCTTCTCTCTCTTAACTGGTTAGATCCAGAGCTGCCGCTAGGGCTTGGCTGTTAATTCCCCCTCAAGGATGCTTTCTGTAAACACACCTTTCCCGACCTCCTCGTCAGCCTGGCGCTCGGAGGTGCCCACTCCCCTGGCCAGGGGGACATCGGCCAGGGACAGTGTCCAGCAGACGGCTGACCAGAGGCGTCTTCCTTCCAGTAGGAGGTGACAGTTCAGCCTCCACCTGCGGCATCTCGGATATGGAGGCACCCTCGCGCGGCCGTGCTCCTCGCCGCTGCCTGGGTGTGCAGTCCAGCCCGCACGCCGCTTGCCCCAGGCAGCACCCCACCTGCAGGCTCGGGGGTCACCATCCCCGGGTTTCTGATAAAAACAGCGGAGAAGAGCTGGCCTCTGCCTCGTCCGCCTCTGTTGTCCGAGGGGCACCTCTTCCGTCCTGGGGCCTGTTCTGCGGGTTCCAGGCAGCAGGGCTGGGGCCACAGCCGCCTAGAAAGGACCATGCAGTGACCAGAGGCCCTGGAGGGAGGGAGGGCAGGAGGCTGTGTCCCCTTCCTGCAGGTGCCCGCCCAGTGAGTGGCTGTGGGCACTGACAGCAGGTGGCAGCTTCCAAATCCCACCTCCTCGGGGTCCCCTGCAACCCTGACCTTTTCGGACCAATTCTGGGAGGCGGCTCTTCCCCAGGGACCGCGTGTCCCTTGCCCCGGGGAGCGGCTGGCCCCGGGCCCTCCTGCCGTTGGGTGCACTCGGGGGCCCGGGCTGGTGTCTAATCGCTCCTTTCAGCGAGCCGCCCGCGGCTGACGGTGGAAAGTGCAGGTTTGGCTGCTCCAGCGGCGCGGGTAATGGCTGTGATTACAGCCGCGCATCTTCCTTCCCAGCCAGCCTTTCAGCCGCACCGTGTGTTACGCCTGGATGAGACTCAGAGGGCAGCTTAATATCAGGTTCTCCGGGGCTGTAATAAACGGTTCAAGAGCGGGCAGATCCAGCCACGGCAATATTTCTGCTCAGCTGGCGGGTTAAAACACGTCAGTCGCATCCGTGGGCGCCCTTTGAGTTGAAGCTCATCATGCTCACGGGCCCGCGTCGGCGGGGGATGAATAGAGATCAGCAGCCGCTCGCACGCAGCCCGGCGCCGGGAAACCTGCACGCGCGGCTCGGGCAGCACACCCGCAGAAGCGGAGGGCAGGTCGCGGCCTGCATGGACCCTCGCCTCCGAGTCTCCTGCACATCCAAAGGGACGCGTGTGCCAGCTTGCCTGTCATCTTCTCTCGAACACCCTGCATCTCCTGAGACCTCCAGTTTTTGTTATCATGGCCTGGGCGCCGCTGTATGTTACCCCAAAGAGACTTTGGATGGCCGAGCCAGTGCCGGCTAGGATGCGTCCCCCTGGGGCTGGCTCTCGTTTCTCACCCTCCTCGGGGTCTGTACTCACAGGGGTGGCCGGGGACACGCCGCCTTCCCTGGACGCTCACGTCCCTGCAGTGCGGGCTCCAGGCTGTGGCTCTCAGCCGTGTCACAGACTCACAGGAGCCTCGTGCTCGCTGTCTGGCCGCGTGGGTCTCTGCTTCTTGTCCCTTGCAGGCACTCCCCGGGCATGTGGCAGCACCGCCGGGCGCTCACCACCCGGAGCAGCATCACGCCGTACGGGTGAAGTCAAGTTGCTGCAGGGTGTCCCCAGGCCACGGGCGCTTCCAACCGCCGGTGGCGCATCGGGGGTGCCCGCGACCACTCCGGGCGCAGTAATTCGCCAGGAGGACTTGCAGACCCAGGGGAGTGCTGCTTCTGCGATGGCGGCTTTGTTGTCAAGGACAGAAATCAGGTGCAGCCAGAGGCGGGGGCAGCCTGGTGGGGTCTGGGCCGCCCCAGGGCCATTCCCCGTGGGCTGGGGGCACCGCCCTCCTGGCACATGGACGTGGTCTCGTGCAGAGCTGTTCGGGGGCCTTTACGTGGCCGTGGTTACACCGCAGCCTCCCTCCTCCCGGAGAGGTCAGAGGTCAGCCTTGCTTCCTGGCCGCCCCACCTGGAGTCATTTCCTCAGCCCCCTGTGAGTAACAGACCCTCCTGTCTCGAGAAACTGCAAAGCCTTAGATGTTGCCCCCAGGAGCCCTGAGCAAAACCAGCCAAGCCCCTTTTCATACAACCAGTACTGTTAAGTGGTGACCGTTCAATGAGGAAATGCAGGGAGTTTCCACCGTGGCTCAGCGGTATGAGCCCAACTAGGATCCATGAGGACACAGGTTCAATCGCTGGCCTCGCTCAGAGGGTTAAGGATCCCACGTTGCTGTGGCTGTGGTGTAGGCCGGCAGTTGCAGCTCCAATTTGACCCCTAGCCTGGGAACCTCCGTATGCCGCGGGTGCGGCCCTAAAAGAAGCAAAAAAAAAAAAGGAAGAAATGCACATGAAGTAAGAATCGGAGTGCCCCGTGCTCCACGGCTTACAAAGTAAACGCTTATTGCCCGTCAGCCTTCGTCACAGCCCTGGTGAATGAGGGCCGGCCCCAGCCCCACCACACCTGCACTCACGGTGCAGCCCGCTTTGTAATGGGGTCCGCAGATAAACGCCCATCTCGCTAGAAAGAATCATTTCTGCCTAAGCTAAGACACGTACCAAGCCATTTTGTCAAGGTTTAAATTTCTGATGCCTTTTCAGATAAGCTTCATTTGTCAGAATCTTGAACTGTGTTTTATTCACACTCTCTCTCACCTTTGAATTGTATGTGATGTCCTGACGTATTTTACAGAAAATTGATTAGTTAAAAGCCAGAGGTAGCCACTAGTTACAAATAATTTTCATGTTTGTGTGTAATTTTACCCTCCCAACCATAATTTGAACTTAGAACTATTACTCACATTTGTAAGTTATCATTCTGATGAGGCTCAGAAATGTCACATGACTACTCAGGATCACAAGGCTGATAAGGGATGGAACATTCTAGAAAACCAACAGTCATTCAGAGGAGGAAGGGTCACCCCCCCACCCCAGCAGGACAGCCCAGCTCCAGGGGTGCCCGCTGGGCGTGTTCACATGACGGACAGGACAGGGCGAGGTGCCTGACACGGCCAGATCCCAGAGCAGGCTGCGGGGCAGGGCCGCCTTGTGGAAGCCGGTGAAACGGCTCACTTGAATGAAGGATGTAGCAGTTTCTGTTGGCGGCATGCTCAGTGAGCGCCTTACAGCCGGCTGTTGATGGGGCTGGGGGCCCCGATCCAGAGTGCGCCCGCCTCCGTGGTGCCCGCACACCCAGGCCCACCCATCCACGTCCAGCGTCCGCACCCCTGCGCCATGTCTGTGCATCCGTGCCCGTGTACTCGCACCCGTGCAGCCATGCATCCGCGCCCCTGCACTGCCGCGTTCCGGCCAGCGCCGTGCATGGCCGAGTGAGGGCGAGGGGGCGGCGCGTCAGCTCCTGCAAGGCGCTCAGCTCGCCGAGGTCCGGCTGGGGCTCCTCCCGCCGGCGGGCCTTTGGGCTGACTTGGGCGTCAGTCGGGCCCATGCTAGTTGCCCGTCTCGCCACGTTCAGGTCTGCAAGTCCCATGTGGAGAGAGGCTGAACAGAAGCGGGTTCGAGGCATAGGCTCTGGGGCACAGCCTGGAGCCCTCCTGGTGTCCCCGGCCACGGACCGCCAGCCGCCCGCACTCCCCTCAAATCCCGCCCTTTACACTCGGGGGCGCGGTGTTTACAGCGCATGCACTCGGGGTGTTTTCCGCGGCCGGCCCGCTCTTCCGACCCCGGTCTCGGTGGACATCTCTCCTCGCCACATGTTTGCTGAGACGCGTTAGCCGGTGGCCTTGGCCAGAGTCAGGCAGGGCCTCTGACCGAACACCGGGCCCCGGAGTTCGCAAAGCGCCAGCTCGATGGCGGTTCCTGGAAAACAGGCGTCCGTGCTGCTGGAGTTACAGAAGCCAGGTTAACAGTACTGCAGAGACGCCAGAGTGTGCTGGAAATGTCAGGTGCGACGAAGAGTCCTGAGACCCTCGGCGAGTTGCTGGGAAAACAGCGGGACCGAGGGTCCCTGGGGGGAGGGGCGCCCCGGACGCTGCGAGGGGAGCGGAGGGTCCAGCGGAGCCACAGTCCGGGACGAGGAAGGGGAAGCGGAGTCTGGGACGTGCAGGCGTCCAGCTGGTGGCGGTTTCCACACCGCCCTTCATGGGCGCGGGCGAACGTGCCGGAGAAAGCGGCTGCTGTGAGCAGTGTGATCAGAAGCAGGACAGAGACTCCAGGCCAGTTACCCCGCGTGGAGAAAGCCGGTTGGGGCCGGTCGTGAAGAAAGCTGCAGCTGGTGCTGCTCAGAGAGGAGGGGCCTGCCCAGGGCCGTCAGGGCACCGCGTGCGGCCGCTGCTTTGCGCTGATGCTGTGTTTTCTGCAGCGACTGGAAATAATGCTCCAGCAGGCGTCTGTGGGACGGCGGGATCCAGGCCGCGGCCTCGGTCCTTCTCCCGCCCCGATGGGCCCCTCGCGCCCTCCTCCTGCCACCCCCGCCATCGGCCACTGCGGCTCCCCCCGGCAGAGGCCCCCCGGCCCGTTTCACTCCATGCCTCCACGGGTATTTTTAGCGGTTTTCCTGCCAACCCAGTCACAGCCCCACCGCGTGGGCTTGCCAGCAGGAGCACCCCGCGCTCCCCTGCGCTAGACCTGGGGGTGGATCGCGCTGTCGAACGGTGGACGGGCCCCGAACATTCTTCAGGACAACGTCGCAGCGCGTCAGCATGAGGAGGTGCCGCTCTTGTGGGCGTGGGTTCCGTCCCAGACCTGACCCGAACCCCGTAACACATAACGCGACGCCGCAGCAGGGGCCTCCCGCTCGGAGGCGTGTCCTCGCTCGGCCCATCTCGGGGCAGACAGCCGGCCCGCCCCAGCTCCGGGGCCTCACACAGCGGCGCCCTTCCCGCGGCTCCGGCGGGCACCCCGGTCCGCCCGCCGCCTGATTTCTGGTCCAGGGCAGGCTCCCAGGCGCAGGTGCTGCAGACAATGGAGGCAGAGCTGTGGTGTGGGCGCCTCCTTCCCCCGCCTCTCCTCCCCGCCGTCCTCATCCCTGCCGTACAGTCGTGACGGGGATGTTTCCTGCTTCTCTGTCGGCCAGACCCAAGGACGGCGTGGGCTCTGCGGTTAAAGAAGCTGCTCGCTGCCCTGGCTCACCCAGCGTGTCACTTACGAGCTGTGTTAGCAGCGCCTTCGTTGCAGCGGCTCACTGGAACAGCAGCCTGACTCTGTGCGCACTTCGCGGTCCGGCAGGTGGGTGATCCCGCTTGGAGGCTGTGCCCGGCAGTCCAGGGCCCCCCGGGCTGCCGGGCGCTTGTCCTCCAGCCCAGCAGGGGCCACGGTCCTGGAAGACTGGGCGCTTGTCGCAGCCGCGGCGCCCCGGCCCCGCCCCAGTCCCGCTGCGCCAGCACCGACCGCGTTTCCGCAGTGGCCCCGGGGCTCCCGCAGCGCTTCGGAGCCTGCCGCACGGGCCAGGCCTCGGCGCCCAGGCGGTGCCCTGGCCACGTGGGCACAGCCCGGCTCGTGCCCCGGGGTGATGTCTTTTATGCGTCCGAGTCACCGTCCCCTTTGGAGCGTCAGTGAGGATGCTGTCATGGCACAAGGCGCCACGTGACCGGCGGGCTCCACGGCCTTCGCATGGCCACGGGGTGGGGGTGCCCCGCACAGCAGCCTCCCCTGGACGACCTTGGCTCCGTGTCCCTGGGGGTCCGGTCGGAGGCGAGGCGCGGCCCGCCGGAAGTCCTTGCTCCTCTGCAGCCTCCTGCCGAACCTCCTGGTCCTTCGTTCGAGTCCTTGGTTCCGTCTGCGTCACGTCCTGCCTGGGTTTGCACAGTGGTCTCTGGACAGGCCACCCGCCCGGTCCCACGTGCCAGTCCCTCGGCATCTCCGTCTCCCCCGACCTGAAGTCCCCGGAGGGAGGCGCTGGGAGCAGGCTTCTGGCCGAGCTCAGCCGGCCCATCATTCTTCACGGCCCGGTCGTCGGCTGGCTGACCTGCCCGTCTCTGCAAAGCGACTGTGCACGAACCCCACAGCTACCTGGGAACGTCGCAGTTGGACCAGAATTTATACGAGCTTCTTGCTGTCAAGAGCAGTAACTTGAGAATTAAATGCTCCTTTTCTCTATTAAGGTTTTAAGGCGTTTTCCTCCCTCTTCTGCATCCTTCCACAGCAGCTGTGCGTTCTGACGGCTGTTGCCCTGACGATAACGGTGACACCTGATGGCCAGGGCGCGAGTCCCTGGAACCAGATACAGGCCTTTACACAGCATCGCCTCCTGGCTGCTCAGTGGGAGCCCTGAGGGGACTTGGTGACTTACGGTCCCAGCTTCTCGGATAAAGACGTGTATTTCCACCTCACGAGGCTTCAAGGACCTCCCCGACTGCGGGGTCGCTGCTGGCTTCCGACGAGCTTGCTGGTTTAACGTGGCCTGAAGTTTACTGGTTCTTTAGCAGTACCTGAAGGTGAAGGTCTTGAGTGTCAGACTGCGGGGTCAGTAAGACGGGGAGTCCCAGTGGCTGCACTTAGGAAGAGCCAGGAGGCGTGTCGCCTGTGTCTGCTCTGCGTGATCCGGAAGAAGGCGGCCAGATGCTGGCCCGGCTTCTCCCTCCTGGACAGCCTGGGCTCTGCTCGGGGCACCTTGTCCCCCCACCCCCACGGTGAAGTTCTGAGTCGGCGCCGATGGGCACCCACCCCACCCCCACTGAGGTCAGAGGGGGCGCCCCCCCCAAGGAAGGACCACTGAGACCACCTGTAGGCCTGGGACTTTTGAAGAGCAGCTGTCAGGCTCCCACACTTGGCGCTGACGGAGCCCCGAGGCCGTTCACAGGGCCAGGTGGCAGGCGGTTCTCCTAGGCGGTGACACCCAGCACACAAACAGCAGAGTCACCTCCGCCCAGCAGCCTGTCCCCGCGACAGAGACAGCGCCACTGCCGGGCAGCACGCGTGCCGGGACCAGCTCGGGGCCTCCACCTGCACCCCCACCAGCGCTGCAGGGCGGGGACCTGGTTCCCGTCCTGCGGGGGGCTAGGCAGCCGGTGAGGTGACCCTGCCTGGTGACAGGGCTGTGTAGTCCGGCCCCTGCGTGGGCTGCAGGCTCGCTGTTTCCGGAGCAGAAATCTCCGCAGGCATCTTGCTCACCCCGAGTGCCCTTGGGGCAGAAAACTGCAGCTGAATTTGAGAATCTGTTTTCAATAAATGGTTCGCATCCTGTTTGTTAACAATTGAAAAGCTCCAGCGTGACTCTCCTGGTCTCTTTCGCCCAAGTGCAACGTGAGCTCGGTGACCCTGGGCCACGGACACAGGCCTTTGGTCCTTTGTCCCCAGCTCTTCTCACCTCCATAGACAAGGGCACCCTCCCTCCTCGGGGCACCCCCTCTGCAGACGCCTGGACGACAGGCGGGTTCGGGCAGCGACCCGCCGCCAGGCACTCTGGCCTCGTCGTCCACAGAGTCCTCGGAGCCACACTCCGGGGACACGGCCTCCAGATCCGGTGAAGACACCACGTGTGGCCGGAGTTGCACCAGGAGAAAACTGGACCTTGGCTCTCCCTGCGGCCGGACGCGCGGAGCCTCCCAGCTGCCCGGGGGCCCCCAGGGACCGGTTCCCACGAAGCCTCGGTGTTAGGTGTCGGTTCCCAGGGCCCCACGCGGGCAGTGCGACCGTCCAGAGGAGCTGAAATCCATCCTGTGATGAGCCCACGTGACGCCCATCTCTGCAGAGACATGAATAAATCATTGTGGCCGCAGGGCCGGTGCCCAGGCTCAGAGGAGGCCCAGCCATGCCAGATGAGCAGGGCACAGGCCGCCGCGTTTCCAGATGAAAGCACCTCTCTGTTTGTGCCCCCCACACCCCTGGCACCTGCTGAAACCAGACCTGGGCCAAGGGCACCGCCCGCAGCCGAGGACAGATGGTGGGAACAAAGCCGTCTGCCGTCGGAGCCGCTCGACCAGCCCAGACACGCGAGACCGGGAGCCGAGGACCCGGCAGCCCCTCCCGCCTGGGGGCGCCGATTCCCTCCCTGTGGGGCCCCCTCCCCAGGGCAGGTGCAGGCCGGCCCTCTGCCACCCCGGATGGTCTCCCCCTTTTAACAGCCAGTCTCCACTGCTTCGGAGGAGGCCTGCTGTTAAAACAGGGCCTTGGGCGTTAACGTGAGCCCCCCCCCCCCGCCCCAGGCTGTGATGTTACGAACAGGCGCTGCTGCTGGGGACCCAGGCCCTTGGCAGGTTAAACGGGAGAAAGACTCACGCCAGCTCCGAGTGCCCCACAGCAGGCCCTCAAATCCAACGCAGGGCCTCTGCCTCTGGCCTGCGACGAGCCGGGACGTCACACGGGGCCGAAGTTTCCGCAGTCCTGTGTCTCAGAGCCGCTCGAAGGTCCACGGGTGAAGCCTGTGATTTGTACGCGCGGTACTCCAACGCGAAGCCCAGTCAGAGGGAAAGGACCAGCAGACCCGGCGGCAGGTGGCCTCTGCCCGGGCTGAGGGGACACTTATCCCACGTCGTCTCTTCTCCCCTTGCTACGGACGTGTGCAGCACACAGAAATAGTTCTCCCACGACAGCGAAGCTGCCTGTCCCTCAGAGGGCCTCAGCGTCAGAGCCAGACTCTGGGCGTCTTTTTATAAGGACGGCGGTCATCTGGGGTCACAGGCCACCTACCCCAGCACGACCCCATCCTAACTGGCTACGTCTGCACGGACCCCGGCTCCAGGCCTGGGAGCGAGGACGTCCACGCATGGATTCGGGGGCGCGGTTCCACCCAGAAGGGCCTTGAGCCCGAGCTCCTGGTTCTTGACTCTCCAGAGCGGGCTGGCCGAGGGCCTTTAACCTCCTTGTTCGAACGCTGCCAGCCCCGGCGGAACATCCGTTTCTAAGAGGCCGTTTACATTCGCGCAGCCTGAGTTTAGACCGTCGCCCTGGACGCGCGTCCCGATATATTGTGTGCTGGGGCGACCGAAGTCGGCCTGCGTGCTGCTCGCACACACGGCAGTTAGGACATGGGGTTTTCCTCGCCCGGCCGGACCCACCGTCTGCATCAGTCAGGACGGCTCGGCTGCGCTGCCTTCACCAAGAGCCCCGAGCCGGCACCGCACCGTGTCCGGGGACCCTGGCGCTGCCTGTCACTGCGTCCCAGCAGTGAACCACACGCCCCCTCTGCTCACCTCGAGCGGCCAGAGCGAGTCACCGGCCGACCCTACGCGCAGGGGTGGCAGAGCCAACGCAGTCAGAGCCCGGAAGGAGATCCGCCACCTGCCTGGATTGTCAGAGACGCTGTCACTGCACGTTTGGGGCCCGCGCGTTAACGCCTGATCCTGCAGGGACCTCTCTGAGTCCCCAGGCAGAGACACACACAGAGTTGGGGTCAGAGCCTTGCGCCTTCAGCGGTCCTGCTCCACCCGAGGGGGGCTCTCCCTCAGGAGGGGGCCCCCACCCCGGCTTTCACACCCTGCGGTGACAGCGTGGTGAGACTGGGACGAGGCTGAGGCTGGACACGGAAGAGCCTCGCCGCCCGAGTCCCCGTCTCGCCTGGGCCTCCGGCTGTGTCCACACAGCTCTAACCTGGGGCTGTGCTCGGCCCCGGGCCTCCTGGGCCCCCGGTCCTGCCCCCATCAGCCCAGTGTCGGCCCGGCTCCTGCTCATTCTGATGGCGCCACCTCCAAATACCAGGATTTGCAAAGGTCGCCGTTTCCGGGCGCAGCTCGGGGAAGCTCGGCGTGAAGCGGGCCAAGCGCAGGTGCTGTGGCTGAGGGAGGCGGGCGGGCGGCGGACCCAGGCCCCCGGCTCCCAGGCCCCCAGGGCAGCCCCGAGTCCCCGCCGCACAAATCAGAACGCTGATGCTGGGAAAGGCAGGTGCAGCGCCTGCCAGTGACTGCCCTCCTTGGCGGGCTGATGGCCCTGCGTGGACGGCCCTCGGCGAGCAGAGCCCCCGGCGTCGCTTCTGCCGGAGCCGTCACGTCGGATCTTGCTGTTGTCTGGTCACATCAGGAATCCGGGGCTGCTTCAGGCTCTCGTTCCGAATAAAGGATTGTGTCAGCATTTCTCCACAGAATTCCTGTTTTCAATGATTTGTAATGAAGCGTCTTTTTAAAATGGTTTCAGCTGTTTGAGCTATATGCGGCCAGGAGAATGGATCCTACGGCTTTTTTAGCACTCCGCTAACCATGAAATTGTTTGATTTTTACAAAACATATTTAGCAAATTGTTAAAAGTATTGGCTAAACACAGCGTTTCATAAATGAAATGTTGAAGTGATCGAGACACTGAACTTTAAAATCATCTGCTTTCTCTGAGCACTGCTTTTTCCTATAAAGCTCAGTAAGAGTTTGTAACGTAATTTTGCACATAAGCATGTTGCTCCAGGTTGGAGCTGTCACAGCCCTGCACATTCTCATTACCTGATTCCATTCGTTCACATTATTTGTGTCGAGTGTCATTTCATGCTTGCTGAGTGGCAGTCCTTGAAAGCACCGCAACCTTACCGTCCATCGCCAGATAGGAGGCCAGGAGCAGCCCAGGCCTGGGGTTGTCCGCGGCAGCAGTTAGCAAACCCCATCTGCTAAATCCCAGCTTCTCAAAAAAACCACAGGCTCGAAATTGTGGGTCAGGAGTTAGCTCGTCACGAGGGAGGTGCTGGGACAAAGTCCTTGTTTCTGGGGCTTTGGTCTTTAGGTCCCGGGTTGTGTGGTAAAATAAGACCCCGCTTTGTCTGAAAAGTAGGGAATTTTGATTGTGTCACGACTACAGCTCAGTTACGGGAAACAGGCAACCAGGACGTCACCTGCCTGTATCCAGACCGAGTGTTTTCAAGTCGTAAGAAGCCTTTCTTCTCTTGCAACGTTTTATAGTCTTTTTCCAAATTCTGCCTCATCTCCTGGCGTCACCATAGCAACCCGCTCCTGTGGCGGGCCTGGGGACACTTTCAGATCAGCTGGGGGGGGAGCCTGAGCCGCGAATTTGGCCTTGAATGACTAATTTTATCTTCTCTTTGTGCACAAGTAGCCCCGTGTGACACTCGGTAGCCCAGTGTGTGCGGCGAACGCTTTGTGGCGGATCCCGGCTCCCTTGACCTGGACGCTGAAGGCTCCCCCGCCGCTCCCCCGGGGAGCATAGAGAGATCAGGAAAACCAACCACCCGTGTCCTGCACACGAATCACGGGGGCAGGCAGGTGGAGGCCCGGCTCAGACAGGACGGTGGGCCACCGGCAGCCTGGAGCAGGCTTCACCTGAGCGGGGCCTGCGGGAGCCGCTCTCCGGGGGTCTGGGCTGGGACCCAAGGACGTGCGTCTCTAACAGGTGCCTCGGGAGGGGCTGTGCTGGCCTGGCCGGAGTCCCCGCCCCAGGAATCACATGGCAGTGGCCCCCGGCAGAGCCCACTGGCCTTGGCAGAACGCAGGGGCCTGGGTCTGAACGCTGCCCCTAGGCCAGGCCCGCCGACACTGGGGTGGGGTGGGGAGCGCCCCCTTCTATTTTCTATTTCAAGCCCCCCGTCCCCGGGCAGCTTCTAACCTAGAAGAGCAGCCTGGCCGTCGCTGACGGGAGACCAGGAGAAGGCGTCTCCTTGGCCCCACACCCTCCCGGCTCCTAAGACGGCGGCTGAGCCGCAGGGCGCAGATCTGGTCCGGGGCCCGGCCCGCTGTGTATTTAGCAGACAGAGTGGCAGGAGGCAGGTGTGACCCCGAATGCAGAATCGTAAGGCCCGTGACGTAGTCTCTACATTTTTGGAAAAGGGCGGAGAAAAGTGCTCAAAGACGTTATCTTGGACGCAGGTGCCTTCTGAGGGCTCGGGACAATCACCGGTGACTGCTGGCTCCCGACACCCATTGCCGTGCTGCCCCCCGAGGATGGGCTGGGCGGCCCCCAGCGAGAGGGGGACCGGGGTCTGTGGGTCCCAGCAGCCGTGGCTACGGCTCTGCACCCCCGGGAGCAAGGGACCCGTCACGACTTCTCCCCAAACAGCTGTTGCTTAAGCCTCCCCGGGTCGCTGGGCCGCACGGGGCTTTGTTCGTGCCGTGTGCTCAGGGGAGCGTCTTTATTCCCCCATTTGTGCAGCACCTAACAGATAGTCACTGGGCACCGAGCACGGATGGGGCACCTCGGACCAAACTCCCTGGTAACCGAGTTCCAAGAAGACGGGACACGAAGCAGGATGGGGCCGTGGGCTGGGGTCGGCTCGGACGAAGGCGTTGCCCCCGACCCGTGACGGGATCGCGTGGCTTGACCACGGCCTGCACCCTGCTGCTCAGCTGGAGTTCAGTTCTGTGTTCTTAGTCTTTTCTAGAAAGTTCCCCAGAGGAATATTCTCCGTCCCCACCTCCACGCGCCTAAACTCGTTTCGGTCCCAGCCAAGCCCTCCCTCTGGGCCTAGCCCGTGGGCACGGGGACGCACAGGCCGGACACTAGGCTTCTGCTTTAAGGGCACAGAGCGGCTTTCTGTGAAACAGCCGGTAACACGGGCGGGACACGATGCTGGGGCGGGGGGTGTGCGAATGGACAGCAGGGTCCCGGGAAGAGGAGGCCCCGGGTGTCCGGAGGGGGTGTGCGGGCCAGAGAGCCAGGCCGGGGCACGCTGGCCACCATCCCTGAGGTTCCCCGGGAAAGAATGCAGCCAGGTCACTGAGCAAAGCTTCCAGGTTGCCTAAGAAAACAAACATTTCTAGAATCAGTCTGCACCCTGAAAATGAAACCAGGCATGGTGACCAACTGAGAAATGGCTGGGCAAGAGCTGGCTTTGTGGGGGGCGGGGGGCAGTTCGGGCACTGCTGGTCTGGGGCCCCCGAGGCCCCCCTCGCCGCAGGCCTTCTTCACGGCCCGGCCCCGACTCTCCTTGGCCCCCACTTGCCTCCCCCCAAACCTCCTGCCTTAAGCGGCTCCACAGCACCGAAGTTACACGATTGGCATTTCGTGTGTCACGGGTTATAGCTTTGTTCTTACCCATGATTTTAAAAGGAAGCGACCAGACCCTTTTACATTTCTGTTTATGAGAAAAGAAAAACTGAGGCCACGAGAGGTTTCTTGGTGGTTCTGGTCCGTGAGCAACTTCTTACCTTTGGAGAAAGTTCCCCATTTCTCCTTAGACAATGGTATTGGTTCGGGGGCGCCCTTGGCCTTGGGCAGAAGACCCGGGCTATCGTTTTTTCCCTAAAGGAAAGATGACTGTGATGAAGATGGGGACAGTGGGCAGGCAGCCTTTAATGCCGCCTGACCTGCACACGGACCACGTGCCTGTCACGTGGTCTCCTCCAGGACCCTGGGGAGGAGGTTCTGTGCACGGCCGGCCCACCTCCCTGGGTCCCACGCTTGCGATCTGACCGGTCCTTCGGGTGCCGTCCCGCCGTGTGGGTGGACCCCATCCCCGTGATGCTGACTGAGGGGCGAGTGGGTCCCCGGGAACGTTTGCACCCTGGGAGGGCCTCCGCGCCCCGCGTGGGACCCATGTCCCTGTCTCAGTCAGGAACGGCTCTTGTACCTGCGGCTTCTGCCCTCAGGGCACGTCCCCAGGTGGTCAGGGGAGCGTGGGTGCAGGACCCTGAGTTGTCGGGTCCCGGTACCCCTCCCGCTGCTGGGCCCCCAGGCACCACGCGTGCCTGGAGCCGGCAGGTGACGGCAGCGCCCGCGGCACACGGCACCATCTAAGATGAGATGCTGACACTTTTGCAGCTAAGCAGGTGCAGGAGGGAAAAAAGGCACTGAGCTTTTTAAGAAGTCAGATGGCATTGTACGGCAAACAGAAGGCAGGCGGCTGATTTCAAAGCCCAAAATCAGATCCTTTTATTTGTGTAGAATATATCAATTTGGAATGCACAATTTGAAATTGCTGGTTATAGAATTTGCTACATTTGATTGTAGTGTAATGTTGCAAGGCTGCACCATCCACATCCCAGCCCAGGGGTGACAGGCTTCTGCTCAGGCTTGTTTCTTCTGGAAGTATCACCTGGGGTCCCAGGAAACGTGTTTCTTAGGAGAGGCTATTTCCGCTCCTGTTCTGGCCGGGGAATAACACTCGGGTGGCGCTTTGTTTTGTTGAAACGTCTACCCGCTTGCCATATGCTGCTTCTTGGCACTCGGAAAGGATTTTATTTGTGTTGTCACTTTCTTTATTGATTGCTGCTGAAATTTCCGTGTAAGCCAAAGAGAGAAGATAGCCCTAGGTGCCAGCGTGCAGGTGAGGCGGTCGTGTCTTTGCAGTTCGCAGCCAGCTCTTCCGTCGCTGGCCTGTCCCCCGCGAAGCAGCGTCAGACCCAGAGGAGGGGACTGCTTTGTCGTCGGTGCCCCTCCTAGAAGTGCCCCCGTTGTGCGCCTGCCCAGCCTCCGGGCACCTTCCCCCTGCAAGGAAAGCTCGCCCGGGCTGCTCTCCGGCCAGGGCGGTGGGGGGTTTGGTCACCACGCCCGCGAGCAGGGGAGGAAGCATGTCAGGAAAGGCTCGTGGTCTCTGTATAAGGTGGGGGGGAGGGAAAAGAGGGAGGGAAGGTGGAAGATTCTTGTTCACTGATTGTTTCTGCTGTTGAAATAAGGAGAGTAAAGAGAGAGCATGCCTGATGAGGTGTGTAAATCAAAACACCAGCGGTACGTTTCCAGTGGCTCCATCATCTGTGTTTCCTGCGAGTCACAGCCTCGCGCCATGAGGACGGCGCTGAGCGCCACGCCGCTTTCCTCCTCTGCCCGTCTCGTTTCCGTCCCCGTCTCCCTTCCGTCATGCACGTGGATCCCACCCCGGAAGCAAACGCCATCATGCTGGTCACAGACAGACAGAGATGCCCCGGACAAGTCGCTGGGGGGGTTATTTCGGAAGCGTGACTTCCCCGAGCAGGTGTGTGTAGCCTGGGGTCGTCCGTGGTGACAACCTGAGGCACGTGCCTTCGGCCTTTCCTCGACTTGTTTATTGCCCGATCTTACCATTTTTAAACAAAATGGAGTCACGTTCTTTACCCAGTTTCCGGACTGGATTTCTTGTGTATCGTGTCTGTCTGTCTGTGTCAGCACAAGCGGATCCACTCTATGCGTTTCTTTCCAATAGAGGCAACACATTTCCGTGTACAAAGGGCTTTGCTGTTTGTTTTTTAGCTGATCTGTTATGGAAAGACATTTGAGTTATTTTCCACCTTTTTGCAATAAATCAGCTCCAGCTTTTACAAACAGCGCAGTGGGCTTTTCCCAAAGGTCCCGCACTTGGAGCTTCTGGAGCATCAGCTCCCAGCAGTGGCCATGAGGACCGGCATGAGCGGTGACGATAACATGCCAGTCGGGTTGTGTGCCGTGCCGCGGGCCCGTCTCCCTCCCCCGCCATCTGGGGACCAGTGGTTTAAAGAGGCATTTCCATTTCTAAGCACTGGAAACGCGGCCAGGACCTCGTCACACCCACTGGAGTGCTTGGATCTTCCACCCTGAACACGGGGCCGCTGGCCCTTGTGTGGCCAGGAGGCTGTGGGTCAGCTTCTCTGAGCTTGATGGACACGGGGGGTGTCCAGCCCCAACTCTCCCGCAGCCCGGCCCCACCCTCTGAATCTGGTTTTGTTTTGTTTTGTTTTGTTTTGTCTTTTTAGGGCCACACCCTCAGCCTATAGCAGTTCCCAGCCTAGGGGTCTAATCAGAGCTGTAGCTGCCGGCCTACACCCCAGCCACAGCAACGCCAGATCCTTAACCCACTGAGCAAGGCCAGGGATTGAACCCACGTCCTCATGGATTCTAGTCAGGGTCTTAGCCCGCCGAGCCTCAGTGGGAACTCCATCTAGGGCATCTTTACTTCTTTTGGGAGGAGAAGGGGGGCAAGGAGACATGAGGACAAAATTCTAAGCTTTCCTCGACTCCACCAGTTGGGTCTCGTTTTTCCTGGGCTCTGAGTTGAGCGGATTTAGCTGGACGAGCCGGGTCAGCAAGCCGGCTGGTGACCAGGGCTCGGCCGTCTCAGTCCACTGAGCAGTCACCCCAGACACTTCACGATCTGCGAGCCCACGGGCTTGGGGGGCGAGGGAGGCCCCTCTCTGGCCGCGTGGCCCCTCCCGGGCGGCCGGCTCCCAGGCGCCTGGTCAGGGTCGGGCGGGCGCCCTCGGGAGCAGGCCAGGAACGCCGCGCAGGTGTAGGGTGTCTGCGCACAGGCTTGTCGTGAGGCCACGGGAATGAGGCCGGCGCGGGTCTTTAACCTCCTTAGGGCCTCGCACGTGGCAGGCATCGCAGAGGGTTTGCTGAATAAAGAAGCGGGAGGAAGGCCCTCGGCACGATTGTTACAGATCCAGGTCCCGGACCTCGTAGTTATTCCTTTGTAAAGCGGGCTGTATTTGTTTTCTTTTTTTTTTTCTCACATCCCCACTCATTTCAGCGAGTATCTAACAGATGTACCAGCTCTGACGCACACTAGAACTTGGGTTTGCCGCGTTCCATACCTGAATTACCCGCGATTTTCGAAGGGGGGAGAGGATCGCCTTTTAGCAAGGATGCGCTGACGAGGAGCAGGTGAGGTGGTGCGAGGCGGCAGCCGGCAGGGCGATGGCAGAGTCGGTCACGTGCCTGGCACCTCCCCTCTACGGTTTCCTTCTAGCCAACGTCACGGGGAGCTTTTCCAGCTCGCGTGTCCATGCGGGCCCCCGGGGGAACGTGTTACCATGCAGGTGCCCGGGGCAGGCCTGGGACGCTGCGTTTCTCACCAGCTCCCGGGTGACACCCGTCCTCCTGGGCCGGGCCGCACTCAGAGTAGCGAGATTTTTTTCCCTCTTTTTACGGCCGCACCTGCAGCATATGGAAGTTCCCAGGCCGGTGGTCTAATCGGAGCTGCCGCTGAGGCCTATACCAAAGCCACGGCAACAGCAGGTGGCAAGATTTTAAAGCAAGACCTGGCCACCACACCCATTGCGTTTATTTTTTCTGCATATAAAGGAAAACAAAGCCCTGCCTCCAAGCCAGCATCTCCTGCCTCCCTCTGTGTGCTCACCTGGGGCTTTTACAGTGAGGTACAGGGCGGTGACTCACAGGGCTGCACGGATCAGAAGAAGCAGAAAGAGAGAGCGTGGTGACTCCTTTTCTGCACTCACAAGGGCGGGAGAATATCCTTGCACGCTTCACAAGGACTCCCCACAGCACGTCTGTACTGACGTATTTATCTAAAGTCTTCCCCGAAGACCCCAGTTCCCCAAGCGTTCAGTGCATTGCAATTTCTGCCCAGAGGGGCCTCAGCGCCGTGGGCCGTGGAGGGCCCAGCCTGTCGGGGACTGCAGCCGGCGGTCCCCATCCTGGGCCGGGCGCCAGCCCTGGAGCTGCCCTCGCCCGCCACCATCTGCCCGCGCTTCCCACCGCGGCAGGGCCTCTGGCCGGACCGACAGGAACGGCTGTGTTTGGTTGGTCACGTATTTATTCTAATCTGTCTCAGGAAAAAAAATCAAAGTAACCATCAAACGCACGATTTCGGGAGTGTCGTGGCTTAACTCGGTACAAAAACGTGAGCCTCGTGGAAGTCGGTTTAAAGAAAACGTTACTTAAATGGCCGGACAGCTGGCCTGGAGCTGTGCGAAGAACTGAGGGCGGCGGGCAGGTCCAAGGGCCGCAGGACAGCCACCCGGCTCCTCCTGGCTCCCGGACGCACCGTCTCCTCCTCGCGTTCGGCCGCTTGAGCGTCGCGGACGCTGGGCTGCTGCTGTGGGCGACCGCGCGGCGGAGAGCGAAACGTGATCTCGCTCCCCGTCAAGGCTTGACGAAAGCTTTGCTAAAAAAGGGTTCGGCTGTAGATGTTTATTTATAGGATTTTTCTTTCTGATTATAGAACTAAAATATGCTTGCTGCTCCGAGGAGAAGGCCGGATAGACGGCGCGTGGGGAAGTAGAGAGGACACAGCAGTGCCGCCCCGGGGATGCGTTAACTCTGCCTCTCTTTTCCTCTCCCCTGCACGCGTGCGCACTCACACTTACACACTCACACACTCTCACACTCGCACACACACACACACACACTCACTCACACACTCACACTGTGACCAGAGAGCCTGTCCCCGTGCCAGCGGTCCCCACACAGTTGCCATCAGCACAGCCTCGGTTTCCTCGGCTTAGAGGACACCCATGCAGTTCACATTTCAGTTCCCAGCATGTGTTAACTGTGAAAAACTGCGTGAAGGACACGCGGTTCGCTGCCAGCTCTTGGGTCGCGACGACAGGAGACAGACCCAGCGCCTCCTTCCAGCCTGTCCCTGCGCCCTGGCGTCCCGGCACGCGGACGCAGGCGAGCACCACGCTGCCCCCCTGTGCCCCGGGTACACCCATGTGGTGCTTCTCAGAAATGGCGAAGTCACAGAGGGCGCCGGCCGCAGAGATGGGAGCCCAGCCAGGAATCCAAGGCGGTGACAGCGGGCCTGCTGGCTGTGGGGATGTGGGCCCCGTCCGGTGTGGGACACTCGAGACGTGGGGACCCAGGAGCAAAGGACACGGCTTAGGGACACGGGTGGGGAACGCGGTTGTCACGGAGAGGATGACGCCACCGCAGAGGACGTGGCGCCAGCGGGACGCCCCCCGTAAGGGCGCGCTGGGGCCCATGGGGCGTCGGCCGTGGCACCGACACCGGCCTCGGATCCCAGGGCCTGGAGGCCGTGCTCACCCCGTGTCCCGCGTCACACGGTGGAAAGGCAAGCGCCGTTCGCACTGCTCCTGAGGACATTTTTACAAAGAAGTGAAACGCTCTAGAGTCTCAGCATTTCTGTTGGTGTAAGTTATAGCGGACTCTGTAAATATTAGTTCAAGATTGCCAACTATTACTATTTTTCATTTCCTGTATATTTATAACTGACAAAATTTCTGGTGTTTTGACAAGAATTCCCAAGGGTCACCGAGCGAGCGTGGGTCCCCCAGTCGACTTGGGGAATCGCTCTTCCCGGGCTCAGCGCCCGCACCCCACCGGGCGGCCCAGGCTGGGAGGGCCCTGTTGCCCTCGGTCTGTCCCCCAGCGGCGCCCTCCTCCACCTCCCCGCACGGGGACCCGCCTCGCTGTGCTCACTGCGCCTGGAGCGGACCCAGTTCCTGCGACCAGCACGATCCACTCAGCAGACCCGCGTCTCCTCTCACAAAGAGTTCTAGAGGCGGTGGGTGCGTGCACCCCGACACACACACACACACACACACACACACA
>PVHT020000119.1:12302329-12325427 GCA_004024745.2 Catagonus wagneri
CACACACACACACACACACACACAGACACACACACACACAGATGCAGACACACGCCCCGACACACACAGACGCGCAGACACACTGACATACAGCCACACACACACACAGCCGTACTCACACGCACAGAAACTCTGACACACTCACAGCCACTCTCACACACACGTGCACGCACACAGGGCTCCACTCCCCCACCGCCCAGCCGGGACGTCTGCCTGAGTCTGGCCTCCCTCGGCATCACCTCGTCAGCCTCGTCCCCCGCTGCCGACCCCCCCTCCAGGGCTGCTAAGTGAGTAGAGACCCCCCCAGGCCGGCGCTGTCCCTGTGCAGAGCTCGAGACCCTGGATGATCAGGTTGGCCCCTGGGGCACACACGTCTTTGGTCTTGCTCTTATTGTCTCTACAAGTAAGAGAGATGGAGTTGCTGTGTGGCACAGCGGGTTAAGGGCCCGGCATGGTCACCGCAGCAGCCCGGGTCCCTGCTGCGGTGTGAGTTCCATCCCTGAACTGGGAACTTCTGCGTGCCACAGGCACAGCCAGAAAAAAAATAAAATAAAAAAGAGTGGGAATCAGGGATTTCAAGGGAAATTGCACTTTGAACCCTAACGTAAAACATGTAAAACAGAAGACAGGGCGAGGGGGCGGGCAGGGAAACGGCTGCCCGCCCACCCAGCGCAGCCCCGGAGCGTCTGGGGAGGACCCAGGCTGAAGGCGCCCGGCCTCCCGGCTCGGGTCGCTGAGACGCTCCGGCCCGTCCGGCAGAAGGCCCACGTCCAAGGGTGTCGGCCCAGGTGCCGTGCGGTGACACCGCGTCCGAGCCGTACGGGGCGTCGGAAAAGCTTCCCTGGCTGCGGGCTGCGATTCTGCATCGGAGTGTGTCGGGGCGGGGGTGTGGTTCGCAGCTTTTTGGTCACTTTGGTCACTCTGCAGTCCCCGTGCACCTGCAGATTTGAAAACGTCCGTGGCCGCTCTCCGCCCAGCCCCAGGAGCCCGGGGGAGGCCGCGGGTTCGGGGCTGCTGGCCGGCCCTCGGCTGCCTGGCCATCCGCAGCCTCGGGGAGAGGGGCTGTTGAAAACGCTCCTCTGGAAATCGCTTTATGGCCACTTTGCTGGCTCGTCTCCCACTTCAGTCCGGCCTTCTTGTTAGAAGAGGTGTGAGCAGGGCCGGTTAGCAGGGCCGCAGCCGCCTCTCCACGGGGAGGGCGCCGCTTTCGCGCTCCCGGCGCTCCCAGCCACCCGGGGCCCCCGCCGACGTGCTTTGAAAGGACCCAGATCTGGGAGCTCCCTGTGGCGCAGCAGCGGGGCCGGTGCCGAGGCTCGAGTTACTGCTGCGGCCTGGGTTCGATCCCTGGCCTTCTGCCGGCCGTAGGTACAGCCCCCCCAAATAATAATAATAATACTCAGTTAATCACATCTGAAATCATAAGCAATTATAATGCTGCTGTGCTTTTCCAAACGGCGTGGCCAAGTGTTTCTACATCCTGGGGTTGAGTGCGGGGAGTGTCACGCCCCTGTTTTCATCACAAACCACTGTTATTAAAGATTCTTTCCGACACTGCAAAAGAAACAACAGCCCTCGAGCCTGGATTATTCCAATCTCTGCTGTATGGCAGTCAAAATAATTGCATTTTATTGGAAAACACTGCATCGCGTCCCACTGGCCAGCCCTTCTCAAGTGATATGCAAATGTATCTGCTTCCAACAAGCCTGGAATTAGAAATCCCAATTTGCAGAAAGTTAAGCGGGGAAGAGGTGGCTGTGTTTTCTCGCCGCTTCCCGTTAAAGAGCATGTTCCTCCTCGTGAATTTTAAATGGGATTTTTCAAAATCTGAAAGGAACAGGTGCGTATAGATTTTCATGTCAACTGTCACCTGCCCACGGAGGCATGGAATAAGTTCTGCAGCGGCAGCTAAGTCGTCCCGAGGTGCAGGACAGTCCGTTCGAGGGCTGGGAGCTTGGTGCCCGTGAACAGGCCGGTGTGTAGCTGAGCGGCTCCTACGGGGCGGGGGGCCGGGGGACCGGGCGGGCCAGAGCGTGCGCTGGGGGTCTCGGGGCCTGCGGAATCAGTCTGAGGGGCCGCACGCGTTTTTGCGGGGAGAGCACGCGGAGCCGCATCTCACGGGCCGAGCACCTCGCCCGCCTTTCCAAGAAGGGACGGTCGCCAGCAAAGCTGGATGCCCTTCAAAGAGCACGGGCAGAGCGGAGCAGGGCGGCGGGCGGGCGCTGTGGGGGCCTCCCGTGCTGAGTTAGTCCGGTTCTCCAGCTCCTTACCAGCCAGGTTGGCCTCCACGAGGCCCTGGACCCTACCAAGGGCTTGTCTCTGGCGGGAAGCGTCCAGCCCTCGGGGTGGCCCGCCCGCGGTGGACGAACGAAGGCCGCTAGCTGCTCAGCCTGCGGGAGCCTGGGGCCCTCGAGGCCGAAGCCAGGCGCTCCTCCCCCAGGTCAGCCCCGCCACCTTTCGGCGCCTCCTGCGGCCCCCTGCCCGGTCCTCTGCCCTCGGTCAGCCGCTGCATCGGCCTCTCACGGACCCAGCCTGAGACGGCGGGACTTGATTTTGGATCCAGAGGCGGTCAGCCGCTGCATCGGCCTCTCACGGGCCCAGCCTGAGACGGCGGGACTTGATTTTGGATCCAGAGGCGGTCAGCCGCTGCATCGGCCTCTCACGGGCCCAGCCTGAGACGGCGGGACTTGATTTTGGATCCAGAGGCGGTCAGCCGCTGCATCGGCCTCTCACGGACCCAGCCTGAGACGGCGGGACTTGGCTTTGGATCCAGAGGCGGCCCCGAAGGTGCTAGAGCCAGGGAGCCGTGGGCCGCGCAGAGAACAGGGTCTGGCCTTGACCTGTGGGACGCCTGAGGCTTCTCTAGGGGAAAGTAACGGGGAGCCCAAGGCAGCTGGGCACGGGCTGCAGGCAATTAAGATTTCCCTTTTCACCCTGCGGTAAACATGCACAACGTAAAACGTGTACGTTCACCATGTTTAAGTGTACGACTCAGTGGCATCAGCACATCCGCGTTACAGGTGACCTTGAATCACACAGGTTCGAACCGCCTGGATCCGCTTACACGCGGATGTGTGCAACTCCACGCGGTCGGCGCAAGGCTGGATCTGCAGACACAGGGCCGTGTGTGCGGACGGCCGAGGGTGAATTATCCTGGGATTTCCCACTGCATGGGGGGTCGGCACCCCTAACCCCCGTGTGGCTCAAGGGTCACCTGCACTGTGCGACCATCAGCACCATTTCCAGAAGGTTCCAACTCTGGAGCTGGAACCCACCGACCACACACCGGCCAGCCCCCGGGACTCCTACAGAAACACACGTTGTAAGTGGAAACCAGTTACCTTTCTCTGTAAACGTGACAACTCTGAGTACATGGTGTCCGTGGACTCGTGGGATCTGTTCTTCTGTGACCCGCTTCTCCCGCGGAGCACGCTGTCCTCAGGGCGCGTCTGTGCTGTGATCCGTGTCGGGACCCCGGCCTTTTTAAGGCTGAAAGGTGTTCTGTTGTGTGGACGGGCCGCTTTGCGTCTGTCCATCACCTGCTGATGGACACGCGCTGCGTCCACCTTTCTGCGGTTGTGAATACTCTGCTGTGCACACGTGTGGACAGACACGGGGTGACTCCCTTTTAGGGCACGTGTACTTTTGAGGCCGGAGGCGGGTACTAAGGCCTTCATCATAAGGCCCGGCAGGCGTTCGGTCCCGTCCCCGGGGCCTGGCGGTTGCTTCATGCATGGTGGGGAGTCCCGTTGCCGCTAACGAGGCCGTCGGAGGGCCAAGGAGCAGGTGCAGCGCTGAGTCTGGAAACTCTGCTCCCCGAATCCAGGACCAGGGGCTGGGGTGGCTGGCGCCTGGGCAAGGCCGCTGGCTCTCTGTGCCACACGACAGGCGGGCCCGCGTGGCCACTTGGGACCAGAAGTGGAAGCCAAGGTCTGGGGAGCGAGGGCCTCCCCAGGGCGGGCTGGCTGGGCCTCTGGGGCTGCTGCCCCTCCTGGGAGTCCACAGACCGCGCCCCACGGCCCTGCGTGCATCCTCCAGGCACTCATCTTCCTCGCTGCGCGGGGCTTTTTTTAGACTCAGCCAGGCCCTGGGCTCCCGGTGCCGCGATCCGTTACACCGTCAGCCCCGCGGGGCGCCCGGTGCAGAGGCCAAGTGTCAGCAGAAGGTGAGGAAGGCGGTCGCTGCCCTCTAGTGCTAATCGCCCTGCTAGGAGTTAATTAAACGCCTGTTAGGAGCAGCGGGTGGGTCCTAATTACACTCGTGCAATCACAGTCCCCTGACAGCCCCAGACACCGCGATCCCTACCGGGCTTAAATCATTCTGCCGGGGCCACAATACCTGTCACAGCGCGGCCTCCGCCTCTGCGCACTCGTCTCCCACCTGGCGAGCTTCCGCGCGTGTGGAATCTGTACACGGCTCGAAGGGGGGCACCCCGGCTTGTCCTGGTGATTTTGCTTTTTGCCCTCTTTCCTGAAGGGAAAGAAAGGATCAGCCATAGCAGATGAGGCGCGGAAGCGGTCAGCCGCGTTATTTTGTCTGGTTCGGGTAATGAGCGTGATTTATGCTCGCTGATTGTTCTCTCTTGTGTCATGTAAATAAGGCTGTGGCCTTCTCCTTCCAGGGGACCCCACAACTGGCAGACACCTCCCTGGCAGTGCCGGGCAGCGCCCACCCCCGCGCCCGGGGAGGGGAAAGGACCCACCAACCCAGAATGAGCCGCGATGGGGTGAGGTGACAGCAGGAAAGGCGGCGGGCCCCAAACTGGAGCCGGAGAGGGTGGGTCTGCGCGTGGGCTGAGCCTGAGCGGGCAGAAGAGGAGGAGGCGGGGGAAGCTGGCGGCCGAGGGCACTGGGGGAGGCGTGGGAAAGGCCGGAGGGGACGCCCCTGGCCGCCGGCCCCTCTCGCAGGGCTCCCTCTGGCCACAAGAGCGTTTCAGACGAATGCAGGTACTTTCTCAGGCTAGGAGGGTTTGGGGCTGTCTTTTCTCTCTTTAGAAGCACAGCAGGTTAAGGATCCTGCCTTGTCACGGCAGTGGTCCAGGTCCCTGCTCTAGTGCTGGTTCCATCCCTGACTGGGAACTTCCACCTGCTGCAGGCATGGCCAAAAAAAAAAAGGGGGGGGTGATAAGAAGCAGCATTAACGCCTGCACTGCACAATCGTAATGTCCATTAAAAAAAGAAATCCTGCCTTCCAGCCAGGCTCTGCCATTCAGCCAACGAGCCGTGGCGCCGCGTGTGGGAGCGCTGGTGCTCCGCGTCCTGGCTGGGCCCCTGGAAAGGGGGCTGTCGGTGACCATCACGTGATTGCCGATGGGGCAGTTCCTGCCCAGTTGGCACGTCCAGGGCGAGTGGGCAGGGGTCCGGACGAAGCCAGCTGGTTGTGCCACGTCCGCGCACGTGCGTCCTGCAGAAGCCCAGACCCGGGCGGGCGCCGTGGGGCCGAGCTGCCTGGACCTCTGCCCCCGTTGGCGGCTGGGTGATGAAAGAGTTAAATCAAGCTGCCGCTTCTTATTTTTCACCTTGTCACCAAACAGCACGAATTAATGAAAAGATGCAGAAGCACTCAGATCTTTTCCGGCCAGAATGCTTGTTGAAATAATCAATTAACCTTGGAAGATCAAATTGACAGGGCTTAAGTGCAAAGTTATTTAAGATGCCAGATTATCTCGCCAGATGACTGCATTTGTTGCAAGAAAGCAGTAAGAATGCTTTTGAGAAATTTCAAGGCTTCAGAGAGATTTAATGTTATTTCTCCACAGAATTAATCTGCCCATTAGAACATACTTTAACCTCTTACGAGTAATATCCTGCGGTAACTTTAATTTACCTCTTTCCTTTATTCATACGGTGGAAACGATCCGAAGACAGCAAACAGATAAATTAGTTTCAAGCTTTCGCTTTCATTTATTTTAAAATGTTTTTTTTTCTTGCTAAATAAATAAGCAAATGAAATCTCACGTGGCATCAGAGCTTCTAAATCTGCCCGAGTGCCACTAGGCTGTCCTTTATTTTGCAGATGAGATGAGAACACTCTCCTCAAGGGGAGCTTGTACCGCTAAACTGTCCTTTTAATAACTTGCTGGCCAGTCTGATTGTTTTTGCAGAAAATAGCCGCATATCCCTGGGGTGGGGGCGCTCCCCGGGAAGTGGTGTCGGGGTGCGCGTGGCTTGGGGCCACCCCTCGGCCGCGTCCCGCTGCATCAGCGAAGGAAACGCCCACCGTCAGACACAAGCCCAGGACGGCTTCCTTTCGGCGTCACCGTTGAAAATGATGCTGGGAGCCGTCGGTTTTTCCATGCTATTCATCATACCCCACTTGCAGAGTCATTCACAAGATGCGACTATTGCTATAATTTGGAGCCGTCTCTGTGCAGGAGCGAGTGTAATTCTCACGCGGCGTTCTCCGACCCTGGTTAGCTCCGTGACAGTTTTTGTTTGCTGTGAAAGCAGCCCGCTTATTGGTAATTCCTTTAAATAAAGGAATTATTTTCCTAAGCAATTTGTTTTGATTGTGTTACGTTCTAGCTCGTCCTCCTCGGCTGCGATGAAAGAAAAGCTAATTCACTGGTTTACTATCTTGCCACACATGAAAGACAAGTGGAAAATGGAATTTTCGAAAAGCTAAACTCCTAATTTTTGTGACAAAATGTGAATGAAAATGATGAACTTATTCATAAGAGATGAGAATTTTGAAGTGAATGATTTATGGGTACAAGCATTAAAATATATTAATTTAGTGTGGAGGCAGCGGGTTTAAATCCTATTTGGTAGCTGAGTACAAAGGACACGGATTGTGCTGAGTACAAGCAACGCCCTGAGCCCGTGGCGCACACGTCGGCGCCGGGAGGAGGGAGGCGAGCCGGTGGGGCTCCCGGATCTGTCGGTGGCCGTGCCAGCCAGCACAGCCCCCGCTGCCCTCCACCCCGGGGCCCGAGTCCGCGGGTGCAGCCCGGGCGCCTGTGAGCCCCCCAGCGGAGCAGGTGGGCCCGGGGCTTGGCGCTCGGTACGAGCAGATCTCCAGCGAAACCCGAGGCTTCTCCCTCAGCACCGCGGGCGTCCGGGCTCAGGTGACCGCTCGTCGGGGGCCGTGCTGCGTGGTACGGGCTGTCGAGCCGCACTCTGGCCGCAGCCCACGGGAGGCCGGTAGCGCCCCCCCCCAGCTGGGGCATCGACACCGTCTCCAGACCTTGGCAAACGTACCCCGGGGAAAACAGCGCCCGTGAGGACCCCGCCGTAACCCACAGCAGCCGCAACATGCCACGTCGGGCTCGCCCGCAGGGGCCGGCACACAGGAAGCCACAGCGGCTTCAAGCCCTCCCTCCCCCAGCCCCCCTGGGGCTCTGGGCCAGATTCCAGTGTATAATCTTGTGTCTGCCCTTGTTTATGTCTTTAGGACAAAGGACACCCCGCACTCCAGAAGCTTAGGCCCCCTGAAGTCTGGACCTGCCCCTGGGTCCCAGCTCAGCTGAGCTTACCTCCATCACAAAGCCCAAACCTGTTCACACAGCCTCCTGCCTCCTCCTGTCATCAGCGTGTGTCACACTCGCCGTGTGCCTGGCCGTCCCCCCGGGACCCGCCCTCCCTGCCTCCCGGAACCCCACAAAGGAGGCCCCGCCCTGATGTCACCTCCTGAGCGCAGGCGAAACTTTCACCATCGAGGAGGCTGCAGGGTCCTGTTCTCATGAGTTTGAGGGTTCCACACAAATGTAGGCTGCCAACCGGAAATTCTGCTTACGGTTTTTATAAAGCTACCTCAGGTTAAAAGTTTCTTGTCGAATAACCCCAGTCCTCGTCAACATATTCTTAACTCTTAAAATATATGAGGGGAGTTCCCCGGTGGCCCAGCAGTTAAGGATCAGCATTGTCACTGCTGTGGCTCAGGTCGTTGCTGTGACTCGAGTTCCATCCCTGGCCTGGGAACTTCACGTGCCTCGGGCCCGGCTTAACTTAAATAAGTGAGCGAGCAGATGAAACACGGTGAAGGAGGAGAGCCAAGAGGATGATCCCACGGGCATCTGCTACTGAAACTTTGTCTTGTTGGAGAATCAGAGGTTAGGGATAACTCGGTGGAGGACAGGCCGGTGTAAGAACAGCTCTGGCCATCTGCTCATGCTCTCTTGAAACCTTAAAGACTCCCTGATTGTTCATTAAAATTAAATCTGGCATAGATAGATGATGGATGAGTGGGTGGATGGATGGATGAGTGAGTGGATGGATGGTGGATGGATGGATGGTTGTGGATGGGTGGATGAATGGGTGGGTGTAGACAGGTGGGCGGATGGGTGGGTGTAGACAGGTGGGCGGATGGGTGGGTGTAGACAGGTGGGCGGATGGGTGGGTGTAGACAGGTGGATGGATGGTGGAGGGATGGGTGGGTATAGACAGGTGGATGGATGGGTGTATTTGGGTGGATGGATGGTGGATGAATGGACGATTGTGGATGGGTGGGTGGATGTGTGGGTGTAGACAGGTGGATGGGTGGGTGCATTTGGGTGGGTGGATGGTGGAGGGATGGTGGGTGGTCAGAAGCTGATGGATGAATTGAGAGATGAGAGATGCAGTGAGGGAGTCATGCACAGATGAGTGAATAGGAGAGCAGACTGGGTGCCTTTACCCCTTTATTTTCTTCTGAAAGAGAACACAGGAAACTGTCAATTAGTTGTTGAGGACCTAGGAATTTGAGGGGGGCCAGGCATCGCGGCCATGAGGCTTTGATGGTTTATTCTGCTCTCTTCTGTAAAGTCTGCTTTTCCTTGTCATGTATATGAATTATTTTTACGTGGTTGGTGTTACCTGGTTGGTGGGATAACGTGCCGTTTTCTTCTCTCTGTGTTTAATGACTAAACTTTAAGACCTGAGCCCCTCCAGGAGCCCCTGTGGAGTTTATACATAGTTTATGCATCCCGTCCTGGTTTTGGCAGATTCAGCGGACACGTTTCTGCCCCGTCTCCCAGCCCACCCGTCTCCGCGACGCTGTCCTGGCCGGCCTCTCTGATTCGTGGCCTTAACTCTTCAAACATGGTGAGGGGAGTTCCCTGGCGGCCCAGTGGTTAAGGGCCAGCATCATCACTGTCCAGACTGCCCCCACGCCGCAGCTCTCACGGCCTTCTCTGTGCCGGGGACCCCGAGGCCCTCTCTGGAGCCCTCGTCTTGCTCCTGAGCTTCTCCTGCGGGGCTGCAGACACGGGGCTCCTGCTTGAACACGAGGCAATTCGGGGAGAAAAGCCGAGGGGCCCCAGCCCCGCTACCTCCTCGCATTTGCCAGCACCACCCACCTTCGCCTCCATCTCACGTGCCCCAGTCGCACCCCCCCTGTCCGCCCCACACCGCATTCGGGCACAAACGCTGTCACCCAGAGCCTGCAGCTCGCGTCTGCCCCGCAGGGCAGGCAGTTGTGGATGGAACTGCACCGCCAGCCTGCACCACAGCCACAGCAGCACAGGATCTGAGCCTCGTCTGGGACCTACACCACAGCTCACGGCAATGCTGGATTCTTAACCCACTGAGCAAGGCCAGGGATCGAACCCGCAACCTCATGGTTCCTAGTCGGATTCGTTTCCACTGCGCCACGACAGGAACCCCTCAGTGACCCAGTTTTTACCCCTGAGGTGCGTCCCCAGGCCCGAAGTCACAGAAGGGGGTGGAGAGAAGAGCAGAGCGGGTCAGGGCTGGGTGTCGCACGCGAACCTGGCCACTCGCTCACGGGTCAGGGACGCCAGCAGGCTCCGCACCTGCAGAGCGCGGGGCAGCCCCGCCCGCACCGCGTCCGCGCAGCCGTCAGACACCGAAGAGCGAGAAGCTGGGTCAGACGGGTGCGTCCAGCCCGTGGCCGGTGCCGGGTCTGTCGGGGCCGCCTCCCGGAGGGCCCCCCGAGTCCGCGGGCAGCAGCCAGGGAGAAGCAGAGTGTGAGCCACGCGGCGACTTTCAGTGTTTCTAGGCCTGGAGTTCTCGTTGTGGTGCAGCCGAAACAAACCCGACTAGTGTCCATGAGGTTGGGGTTTTGATCCCTGGTGTCTCTCAGCGGGTCAAGGGTCCAGCGTTGCCCTGAGCCGCGGTGTAGGTCTCAGACATGGCTCGGATCCCGCTTTGCTGTGGCTGTGGCGTAGACCTCAGCTGTAGCTCCGATTCAGCCCCCAGCCTGGGAACTTCCATATGCTGCAGGTGCTGCCCTAAAAAACAACAACAACAAAAATGTTTCTAGGATCCACATTTTTTTAAATAGAAAGATGTAAGTAAAAGAAGTTTTATACTTTAATCCAATATATTAAAAAACATTTTTTTTGACCCAGCAATCCTGTTCCTTGGTATATTTACTCACATGGGTAAAAAACTAACATCCACGCAGAAGCAGCACAGCAGAGCTGTCCTTGGCCGCTTCGCTCAGTCACCAAATCTTGGAAACAACCCGATGCCCTTCGGTAGGTGACGGATAGGTCAGCTGGTACCGCCAGACAGGGCAGGTCACTTGGCACTAAAAAGAAGTGAGTATTCAAGTCACAGAAACCCACAGAGGAACCTTAAACGCCTATGACTAAGTGAAAAAGCCCGTCTTGAAAAGGCTCCATGGTGCGTGGAACCCTGGGGTCCGCCCAGGGACGGTGCTTTCCGGGAGCAGGGGCGGGGGCGGCCGAGCACCGAGAGCCAGGGCGGTGGCACTCTTCTCTGCGACTCAGGGGACATGTGACCTTGCACGTTTGTCCCAAACTGTAGAGTGTTCGACGCCAAGCATGACCCTGATGGAAACGCTGGCCTCTGGGCGACGACGGCGGGTTTAAGGCCGCGGCAAGGGCAGCGTCCGGCGGGGGCGGGGGCGGCGAGTGTGGGAAGTCTCGGCACCTTGCTTCACTTTAGCTGGGAGCCCGAAACCCTCCAAAGTAGAGTTTCTTCACTAAAGTTTTCGCAAACACTTTTGCTTCTCATGATAAGCCTTCAAAATCTGGTGTGAGCTTTGCACTCACCACACGTCTCGGTTCAGCTGGATTTCAGGTCTCAGCGGCCACCTGGCACCAGGGGCTCTGCCCTGGGGCCTCAGCTGCCCCCCTGCCCTGCCCCGCCCAGGCCGGGCACACGGGGCCACTCACCGCGGGATGGAGCCAGGGCGCGGACACGAGGGGACGGAGCGGGGGTCCAAGGACCGTGTTGCCGTCGTCACGGCCACCTCCCAGCCTGGCCTTCTGGCGCCCTGTGCGGCTTCCCTCTCCTCCGGTAACAGCTTGCGATGCTGAGCCTTGGAAGGCCCTGGCGCCCAGCTGGGCAGGAAGAACGGAGGAGCGTCTGCCCCCGACCTGGCCTTGTCCTCCTCAAACACGCCAGCCGCAAGCCGCTTGTGCAGGTGTGTGAAACTGACCACCTATGACATTCCAGAGCTTTCCCGAGTTTCCTTCAGAGCCGAGCCCCCACTGGAGAAGGGGACATTCAGGACATATTTGCTAAATTCCGTGACTATCACTTTAGAAAAGGCCTGTGTTTCAGGACAATGAAATAAATAGGTATCAGAAATTTTCTTACTTGGCTGTACGTTAGTTTTAAAAGAGACCTTTATAAAAAACATGAATCGTAAAACATCAGTTATTCGTGTTAGAATAGCCTGCTTTCCATCTAAAAGCCTTCACTGAGCATTCCAACTATCGTTTGCTCAGCTGAGAACCCAGCTGGCACCGACGGTGAGTCCGGTGGCTGGGGGATGGCGGGGCGACCACGGTGAGACGGCAGGGCTCGCGTTCGTGCTTCCCTCCTGGCCAGCTCGGGACCTGCTGTCAGGGTTGGAGAGGACAGAGTGGCCGAGTCACAGAGTGGGAGCAGACCCTTGGCCGGGGCCTCGAAGCCACGCTTCTCCCCACCAGCCTCGGGGGGGCGCGGTCAAGTTCGCAGCGTTGGCCGTGACTGGACAACGTGGTCGGTCACCGCCTCGGGCTCCGAGCCCCTCGGCCCTGCTGGTGGGGCTCAGCCACTTCCCCTCCTGCGTCCGACGGGCAGGTAGCAGCCTCCTCAGCATTCTGGAGGCTTCCATGCAGAGGTCCGTGGAGCCGGACCCAGCCCCCGGCACGGCCAGAGCCCAGGAAGGCCCAGCAGCTCAGCTCGTGTTCTGCACGAGGAGGACAGTCCCCACCCCGGCGGCAGCAAAGGCAGGAGCCGCCGTGCAGCGGGACGCACCGCGTGAAGGAGAGAGCCCGCCTGCGGGAGGCCGAGAGCGAAGGGAGCCCCAGACGGAGAACCGGCCAAAAACGAAGCAGGACAGTGAGAGCCTGAGCCCGGGGACCGGGAGGGGAGCGGGGAGAGGAGCCTGGCTTCCCGGAAGCGGAGCAGGGAGACGCTGTGGCTGAGGGAGGGCGGGACGCCGAACTGCGGAGTAAAGAAGTGATTAACTGGGGCCGCCCAGGAGAGGCCTGGAACAGAGAGCTGCTGATACTGTGCAGGTGGGAAGGGAGCCTGCGAGGAAGTGTAAGGCACAGGAAAAGAAAAGAAAGGAGAAAGAAGAGCTGAGAAAAATCAGATGGGCTTGCTGTAAATGTGACCCAGTGAAGCAGGCCCTGCGCTGCTAATAAGGTGAATTTAGTCACTTTTCCTCAGGAAACGGAAAGCCCTGGTTGAAAATCTAGGCAGACCGGAACCCGAGAACGGAAAATGGAGTTGGCGCAGGGCTCCTCAAGGACCTTCCGCCAGCAGAGGACAGGAGCTCAGTTCCACGTCCGGCGCATCGGATGCTTAAATGTCGCATGCGGAGAGTCAGAGTGGAGCAGTCAGACTCCCTGCCCTTGTCTCGCTGGGGCCGTAACCGAAGCAGTCGAGGCAGAGACTGAGACCCCCGGGGTGAGCGGGATCTGCTGGGAGACGAGGGTCGTGGAGTGACTGCGTGCCGTCCCGGCCGGCGCCCTCCGGGGTCGCCCAGAACCACCGCGCATCGACAGGGCACCTTCCTGCCCGGGAGCCTAAACCGACCGCGTGGTTCTCATGCGTCCTCGCCAGGGTCACGCGGATCCGGTGTACCGCGACGGGGCAGGCGGGGTCTTCAGGACACAGGAGGCTGGGCGTGCATGGCAGGTGCATGGCAGTTGTCAGGACCCCTTGAGAGCAGGAGAACTGGAGGCCGGCCTGGGCCCAGGACCGGTGGTGAGATCCTGACTCACTCCTGAGCTCCGGCCCACGCTCCATCCACAGGCTCTTGGACCCACTTAGCGTTCGCCAGCTCAGCAGACACGTGAGCCTGCATTTTGTGACCGCAGCATCTCTTACAGTTCAGTGGCTCCCAAAAAAGAAAAACAAATCTCTTCGTAAGAGTGAGGAATGATCCAGATGCTGAGCCTACTCTCCTGCCAGCAGCAGCCCCCTGAGAATTCAGGGGCACAAGCCATTTACCAAGTGGTTCCGGGGACTTTATTTTCCAGCAGCAAAGAAATTCACAAAGATGAGGGACCGCAAACCTGGAGTCTCCGAGTCCCCGCCGACTGTGTCATGTACCGCTGAGTCCCTGAAGGCCTGAGAATCTTGTGTACGAAGTGGAGAACTCCTGCCGAGAGTAACAGCCGTTTACGGGAGTGTCTCTACACCAAAGTAATGATACAGATGTCTTTTGCCGCCGCTTTTCATGGACCGCTACGGTGCGCAGTTTTTAAGCACCTGGGTGCTTAACAGATCTGAGACCCAACCCCATTTGTCAGCTAACTCATCTTGAGAAAACCCAATTTCTTTGAATCTCAGTTTTTCCTTCTGTCAAATGGGAACCTGAGACCTAGTGGTTTCTCGGATCCCTGCCAAGTCCTGTTCCACACGCTTCTGTGACCCACACGCTCTGGGCTCAGCTTGCTACTGAGCGATGGAGACGGTGGACGCCAGGGCGGTCCTGGGAGGCCCCTGGGCTCCCGACGAGGCCAGCACGGGTTTCTTCAACCGGCCTTCCTGGCCGTGAAGACACCGCCACGGTCACTGCTGTAAAAACGGACAGTGTTTAAACTTCAGAGACTTACTAGGAATATGTGGCCCCCACGACGTCCAGAGGGGCGCACCTGAACCCACTTTTTCTCGTCTGCCTCTCTCCTCACTGCTGCAGAGGGTGGCTGCCTTTGTCTGCATTCCTGAAGCTGAGGAAACTGAGGCTCAGAGAGGCTGGACCCAGGCCCCACTTGACCGCTGGAGTCTGGGGCTCGCCGCTTCCGTGGTGTTTCATTGTCTGCCTTCAGCCTTCAGTACATTTCACCACTTTTTCGCTTTTTCCTACTTCACTGAGATCTCAGTTTTGTGATCTTCGTAAATGTAGAGCTCTCCAGATTCTGTCAAAATCTTAACTTTTGAGCCACTCAAAGAATCCCAATTTTAGAGCCTATGCACTGATAACTGTTTCTATTTCTGTTGTGGGAAATAAGTATTTTTAAAAGCAGTCGTTACAAATGTCCCACTGCAAAGTCCAGACCGCAAGACACAGAAGCAGGTCACTGTGTGTCGGACCTTGCAGAAATTCACACGATTTCCTGCTCTGCAGACGGAGGTGCTCTGAGTAGGAACCGGATGCTGAGGGCCGTCCACACTGAGGACACTCTGGCACTGAGACGGGGACACACTGGGCAGGCAGAGGGTCAGAGGACCCTTAAAACACTGAGAAGTCAGCTCGTATGAAAGGGACAAGAAACAACAAGTGCTGGAGGCGGTGTGGACGAGAGCGCGCCCTGTGCAGTCTTGGAGGGAATATAAACTGGTGCGGCCGGTATGGAAACCAGACGGAAAGTCCCCCAAATTAAAACGAGGGCTACTGTATGAACAGCACTTCCACCCCAGGGCGTTTATCAAAAGATATGGAAACAGGATGTTGGGAGAATACCTGCATCAGCACGTTCATCGCAGCGTTATTCACAGTAGCCGAGACAGAGAAGCCGTGAGGAAAGAATCAAACCTGTGCACCGTGCGCGTATTCCGCTATGCAGCTGTCCCGGCAGACGTGACATTATCTATGTTAATATCCCCCACGTGGTATATAGACCCCATGATATATGCTCTACTCTCTCTGACATTGTAGATTATCCACGGTATTATCCACATAGACCCCACAATTTACCTTCTACTGCATGATATTACACGTATTATATACCCCCGTATGTTATGTATTATGTTCCACTCCATATATAACACCCCACTCGAAATAGAGATACAGGCACAGCTAGAGAGAGAGGAATATTAGTCGGTCATGAAAAGGGAGGCAGTCCTCCCGCTGACGACAACACAGATGGGCCTTGAGGAGGCTGTGCTGAGTGAGGTGAGTCAAGTCTCAGACCAAGTCTGTGACGAGTCTCAGAGGTGGCATCTAAGGAAGCGGAACGGGAGCAGCAGGCCGGTGCTCTCCGGGGTGGGGTGGGGGCGAGGGGACAGGGGTGAAGGCGGCCGAAGGTGCAGACCTGCAGTTATGGGCTGAATCTTGTTAAATGTCCGTCTGGAGGAAAAACATCGAAAAGCAGCAAGAGGTTGAGCTGAGGGTTTTTTCGGCCTGAGATAAGACACAATTACTGGTTAAACTGGACTGAAAAGGTGAAACACGGGGCCGGCCACCCAGGTGAGCTGAAGGCAGGCCACCCCAGCGCACAGGGTGGGACCTCCGCGTCCCCCAGTGGCACGGCCCGTGTGGCCTCGGGAAGCCACTGGCCCCTGAGCGGGGGCCTCTGCATTTGTGCGAGGCGGGCACAGCCGTGTCCCACACCGCGGGGCGGGGCGCTTCCCAGACTCAGCGGGCTGGCCGTGCATCGCAGCTCGTCCCCACGCTGCCCGCTCCCGTGAGCCCTGGCCCACGTGGGGACAGGTTGCCCACGCGTCTGCACCTCCCTGTGCAAAACCGCATCTTTCTCGGGGACATTTCCAGACGCGGCCCGGTCCTGAGCAGGCACGTGGCTCCCTCCCGGCCGGGGCTGCGTGGTCGGGGCTGGGAGCCGGACGCACGGCCCAGGGACCAGCCCCCGAGCGGGGCTGCCGAGTTCCAGCGAGTCCCAGCCCCCAGCCCCCAGTCGGTGAAGGGCCGACTGGTCTTTCGTGTTGGTTTGAGTGGTGAAGACATCCTAGCAGAAGAAAACTAGAACTTGAAAGTGCTTTTCCTACAGCTGAGGGGGCAGGCGTTTACCTCCACAACCAGCAGGGCCGTTTTCTCACAAACACGGTGGAGTCGCTTTGCTCACACCCGTCGGCTAAGCGGGAAGCGAGACGATCCGGCCAGGCCCCCCCGGCAGGCACAAGGCCGAGCCGGGCCACCGCGCACGGACGCACCTGGAGGCCGTCCCCGAGGCTGCTGGGACTTACGGAGACCGCCATCCGCGGGGAGACCGGTGTCCTTTAAGTGGAGGATTCTGGAAATTACCAGAAAGGTCAGGGTGCACCTGCCACCTGGGTGTGCTCCCAAGCCAGCCTTCCAGAAGTCCCTCCATGCCCGGATCGGGGTGATGGGCGACGAGGGGACACGGGGGCGCTCTGGGCTGAGGCTGGACTGCGTGGACCCTGCTGGGTTTAGCCGGTTTCGGCTGGGCCTCCTGGAACCGGGGGATGGGAACGCCCGGCCGCCTCGCTGCCCAGCGCCGGGCCGCTCCCGTCTGCCTTTTTGTTTACACAGGGGACACAATGGAAGCCCGGTCCTTCCCACACGTCATTTATAAGTGCATTTTACCTCTGAATGTGCAGGCAGAACTGGCTAGGGGTGAATAAGCCCCGTGAATATTGCCAAGACACTGTGCTTTGTTCAGCATTATTCTTCACAATAGATACCACACTTTGGAAGTAATTTTAAAAAGGGAATCAAAATAGTGGTACTTTTAGCCTTTGTTTCTTTTCTACCACACTGCATTCTCTGTCTCTCATTCAGCCGCTCCCATTATACTGACAAATTAAATAAACCACCCCATTGCAGAAAGCCTGGGGCGGGCAGGACTTCACGCCACTGCAGCCCGGGGAAGTCGAAATAAACACTGAGGCGGTTTCTACCAGTAATTTCGGCTAACTTGGGTTCAAAAAAACCAAATAAACAATAAGGGGGGACTTCGGAATTCCAGCGGGCCAGCAGCACCCAGCCAGGAGCTGGCCTCCGCGGCAGGTAGGGGACTGCGGAGAGGCTGCGGCTGGGCGGCCCCGGGAGCCGGGATGGGTGAGTCAGGTGCAGGGGTGCCGGGGCAGGCGGGGGGCGCCAGCGCTGCGAGGTCCAGAAGTTTCCCCCAGCAAGCGGCCCGGCCTCTCTCTCCTTTCTGGAAGGCATAGGGTTTATTCATACGCCCGCTGAGCCGCGCCCCGAAGAGGGGCCGTGAGGGGCGGTCAGGCGACACTTCCTGTCGCGCTGGGTCCCTCGGTCCCTCTTGGTCTCTCGAGGTCGCTCTTAAACGCCACCTTGACTGTCAGCAGCGTTTGGACCGTGCGCTGTTTTTTAAATTCCGACCCAAGAAGAATAGAGAATCGGGGTTTTGAGCGTGGATTGCTTTGGTCTCTTCAGGTCCAGAGAAGCCAGGCTCGGAGGATGGTGCCCTTTAACATTTGGCCTGAAGACGTTTTTAGTTTTGCAGGAGGGAAAAAAATTTTTTTCCTTTATTCTTGGGAAGGAAGCTGTTTTAAATTAATAGTGGATTTTTTAGACATAAATTTACTGTGAAATGGGCGTCGGGGTGGGTCATGGTGGTTTGTAAGGCACGAAACACGGTGCAGCCGCTTCTCTGTCAAGCGGCTCTGGCCTGACTTGGAAAACTGCCGTGAATGCTATAAAAGTCACCTTCCGGTGGCTGCGCGGGGTCCCACGGTCCCCGCGCTCTCTTTTGCTCCCACCCACTCTGAGCAAAATAAGTGGAATTGTCGGAAAAGACAGAGTCCAGAGAGCTTGTTGTCAGGGGCCTCAGAGGTGGCCAGATTCCTTCTGAAAACAGAGCCAGTAAATGCCAGTCACAGGAGACGCTTTGAAGACGCCAGCCACCAGCTAAGATGGCCTCATTGAAAATGCACGGTGGCTCAGGCCTGGAGTGGGGACTCTGTGCTCCAACAGAGGCGTCCCCTGGCTTCGAAGTCAGAGGCCACCGCAGGCAGAGGGAAATATTGAGCCCGAAGAGCTTGAAGAGAACCATCAGGTTCATCTTTTATTACCAAAGAAAGACTTGAAAAAGCCCAGGTGAAATTTCCTTCCATTGTCTCGGAAAATTCTCTGTAATTTGTCCCCAGGGAAATCCGAGTGCCTGTGGCCGCCCCCGCCCCGTCCTTGTCCCCCCCCCCCCCCGCTCGGCATAAATGTCCCGGGGGTCCCTGGAGAACCATGTGGGCGAACGGGGGACGCTGAAGGTCAGGGTTGCCCACTGTGGCCTGACTTTTAAGCTAAAGAGGTTTTTCTTTCTCTTGTTGCCATGTCAGGTCTAATTTGGCGACATTATGCTGGAGGGGTGGGCCTGCCCCTGCCAGGAGGGGGTTAAACGAGATTACAAGCCTCAGAGGCTGTCAGCAGCCCCGGCTGCCTGGGATGTTAAATTGCGATTTAATGGTCAGCTTTATCTGCAGAGTATCAGTGGAAATCTGCTGTTTTCAGCAACTTAATTGGCACTGTGTTTGCAGGAGTTTTTCGGGGTGGCGGGAGAGCTGACCAGATTTTAATGCTGAATTATTTAGCGATCACAGTAGCAGTGGGACTCTGGCGTGTTTTGTTTCTCTGAGGCGCGGGGAGCTTGTGAATGAACAAGATGCCGGCTTCTGCTGCGATGCCCAAAAGTTTCTAAAAATATTCGTGGGGTCCGATGGCGTGTATTTATAGACGGCATAAACAGTAACAGTTGCTCTCACGACATATGCACGGTGCCTGATGGCGCCGGGCGGCGAGAAGGCGCAGCCAGAGAGGACGCTCCGACCAACCGAGCGCCTGGGTCTGGCCGAAATTTTAGCAGCTGGAGCTTGGGAGTGACTTCTAGGTGACCCGGGCAGTGCCGGCTGACGTGGGGACGGACGATGCCGCGCGTGTGCCCGCGTGCGCCTCCGCGCGGGATGGAGCGTAACCCGTGTCCGGCAGGCTGGTCGGCCCACATGCGCCTGCGGGACGCCGCACCGTCGGAAGTCGCAGCCACCCCGTCAGGTCGCCCCTACAGACCCATGGCTGAGCCGGGGCCCCGGCCCCTCTGCTCAGCCGGGAAGGGCCTGTGTAATCGGTGTTTCCAGACCCAGACCCCGGAGGTGGGGGCGTGGTGCCCTCCGAGGGTCCCCTGCTGGAGTCAGGGGATGAGCAGCCTGGGGTTGGTGGCACCAAGGGAGACCAGGCGGGGCGGGGGCCCGCTGGGGTGGCCGGGGTCAGACGAGGGGCTGCAGGAAGGGAAAGGCAGAGGGGGAGAGAAAGCAGAGAAAGTGTGGTCCCCGCCGACATCAGCATTGTCTGTTGCCAGTTAGGGTCAGTCCGGAAAGTTCAGGATTAGGAAATTTAATATCCTGTCAAAATTCTCATGATAATGAGTCCTGGCCGCCGGCTGGCACGGCCGCCTCGGCGCTGCAGCCAGCGAGATAGCGCGGCTGATTGAAGAGCAGAGATTGTGCGGCGCTGGTACAGCGGCCCGGCTCCCCCGGGGCGTCCCGGTCGGGCTCGGCCCCCAGCCCCGCGCCCCGGGGACCCGCCGGTGCCTCCGCTGGGAGCCTGGCCTTCCCTGGGGGAATCGGGGCATGCTCGCGGGAAAACCTAATCCTCCAGCGAGCTGCTGCCCGCCAGCCCGCCGTGTCGCCGTGCCATCAGCATCTGTAATCCAGAGCAAGAGCAGAGGGACAGACACGCGGGTCCCGAGGCCGGGAGCGAGGGGCAGCGGGGCGCGGGAGGCCGGCTCCCGGTAGCTCTGCCCCGGCGTCTGCAGGCTGCGGGCGGTGCACCGCGTTGTTCCCCACGAGGAACGTGGAAAGCAGAAAGTTCCCGTGCAATTTGTTCAAGGCTCCGCGCCTCTCCAAGCAGCTGTCAGATCCGTACATTATGGTACATTGAATCTGAATGAGGCTCTCAACTTCAAAACCTTGCATCCATTACGATATCATCTCCCGCTCTAAGCCGTAATGCTTATTAATTCTGCACCCATACTCTCCCGGCTTCAGCAAATGTATTCCATCAGCCTAGCATTTAATTTAATTAGTACAGCTGGGCTCTCATTCTCCTTTCTGTGTCAGAGGTATTGTCAGCACGCTCTGCTGTAACACAATTACTGATTGCTTTTAGATAGGCAGAAATATGATTAGGGTATTGGGTGACTGTATCATAAGCCTTATTAGATTCATTTGAAATCTGGAGATAAATAGGAAACTTTTATTTGCAGTGTAATGAGATTATGCTTATTAGGCCGAGACCTCACGGCCTTTTGCAGAGAAAACTGTATCAGCCAGATTATGCGCTGGAAGCACACTCTACTCCCAGCATCCGAGCCATTTCTGAGCCTCTGAGACTCTGCCGTTGTCACACTGGTGGCCTCACCTCGAGGCCTGGCCGGGGAGGAGGGACGCTGGGGTCCCTCGTCCCTCGTCCAGGTCTGATGGAGCACACACGCTTTGAAATGGAATTTTGTGTTGTGAGAAATATCTTGAAAAATCAGCGCACAGGCTACAAGAAATTATACTTTTTAAAGTATTTATTTTCTTTTAAAGGTGTTTCTGTTTATTCCACGTCGCTTACAGAGACTGGCATGTAGTGAACGCCTTAAAAATCCCTAGTGCTTATATCTCTAAAACCTTCATCACGCCGCTGTTGTTTTGATAACAGCTAGTACAATTCCAGAAGCACGTATCTTTTTCATTGGCATTTATTTGCTAATCTCAAATTTCTAATATTCGCGAGGGTGCGGGCTGGAATTTTTTTCCTACGCAGAATAAAGCAGCTCTGAATAGCGTGGAACGACCGTGAAGAGCCTGGCCTGATTTGAGGAAATCCACTGATATAGAAAGAATTACTGATTGCGATCTATTTAACTGAGCTGAAATTTGCCAATATACCTATTGGTGCTGAAAATAAGTGTCCTTATACCCAAGGAAAATGATGAGGATTTTACCTAGATATGAAAGTTTGGGGACGATATAGAGGAAGTCTGCTTTAGGAAAACCCAAGATGTAAAATCTGAATTTGCAGAGTACATGCAGTATCTTCCAGCTGCCTCCTGTATTCCCCACCTCACCCCACTCCGTTTCACTAGATAATTTATAACATTATTTGACTGAAATGAATCTAGGTGGATAATTTTCATGGATTCATTGATGGCAGAAGATTTACAAGGAATGTGCTCTGGTGTTCAGGTCCACAAAACACGGAGCATCTATTTCTTAGTTAAATATGTGGGCAAATCAAGACGCATAAGAAAGAAAATCTATGCTGGCCCATCAAACCGAAAGCTAAACTGGAGACGGGGTGGGGCGGGGAGAATGGGCTTGTTGCGTGCGTATGGGCTGCTGCTGGAAAAGTCTGGCCAGTAGATCTGGTGCTGGTGCCACCGCGCTGGGAATGGCGTTAATGCTGCCGAACTGTACACTTGCTCATGGTTAAAACGGCAGAGCTTATGATGCTGTATATATTCTACGACAGCGTAAAAAAAGAGAGTCAGAAAGAGACGGGGTCTGGGGGTGCACCTGCAGCACAAGTGGAGGTCACACAGGGAGCGTGCTGGCCGGTGACGTCATGCCTCAGCCCTTGATTTACCAGTGTGAATTTTAAGTTTCGATTTCGTGAGCTTTCCACTCATTCCTGCAAATTCCATTTGAGCGTTTCCTGCCAGAGAAAGTACAGGATACTCTAGCAAAGACACGTGTTGCTCCCCCAAATGATCCGTGACAAAGATTGTGCTTGGCCTTGACCAGAGTTCTTGGTGGCATAATTTGTTTCCAGAATTACCATGGGTTGACTCTGAACAAGGACTAATATCCAGTGAAGGAATAAATGAATAAGGCGTGAAGAGACATCAAAATGCGTTAGTGACTTTTTATTTTTTTCGTGGCTCTGAGAAGGGAGCTAATATTCCTGATGTCCACTGTCATGTTTTCTTGGCTTTATGGAAGTAGAATTGGCACATAAAGTTGTAATATATATTGGGTTTGTGTGTGTGTGTGTGTGTGTGTCTTTTTGGGGCCATACCCGCAGCATATAGAGGTTCCCAGGCTAGAGGGTCGAATCAGAGCTGTTGCCGCCGGCCTATGCCACAGCCACAGCAATGCCAAATCCAAGCCGTGTCTGCAACCTACAGCACAGCTCACGGCAACACCGGATCCTTAACCCACTGAGTGAGGCCAGGGATCGAACCTGTGACCTCGTGGATGCTAGTCGGGTTTGTTTCCCCTGAGCCACGACGGAAGCCCCATAATATGTATTATAAGTGCATTTCACGGAGCTTTGCTGTGCGTATGAACTACGAGAGGCTCCCATCCGGTTTATTATCATGCATTGCCTCACATTTTTATCCTTTTTTTTTTTTGGTGAGAACATTTTTGTTCTACTTCTTTAGCAAATTTCCATCCTACGCGGTATTATTAACTGTGTTCCCTGAGACACTCAGACCATATTTCAAAAGCCTGTGCCCTTTGACCTGCCTCTCCCATCCCCCACTGCCATTCTTACACGGGATGAAGAGGAGGGGAGGCGAGGTCCACATGCAGAGAGGGGGTGGGACTGGGGGCCCTCTGCACCCACTTCATCTTAACCGACACCCCCCACCCTCTTCCTCCCCGTGGTACAGCGCCCACTCCTGCCAGATGCACGCAGGGCCATTTATGCCACTTTCAATTGCTGTGGGAACTTTCTCATTTAACTATGTCAGCCACTGAAATATGAGTGCAAAAAAGCCCGGAAGAATTGGGGTTTTTTTCCTATGGAAATTAAATTGAATACTTAGGAAAGACTAGATTAAAAACAAGCTATTTTAGAAAATGTAGAATTGCCTGTGGGTGAGACCAGTGTGTTATCAGGCGAAAAAATCATCAAAACCTAAGAGTTAACATTCACAAGTAGCTTTAATTCACTGTTTCACTTTAAAGAAAGGTGTGTCATGAATAGATGTTTATGTGAGAAAGAGGACTATGAACACCACTCAGCGGCAGCTTTGGCCCTACATCAAAACATGTGCATGAGTCAGGTTAAAAGGCTCAGGTTAAAAGGTAAATACCTGGATTTTTTTTTT
>PVHT020000119.1:12325527-12337458 GCA_004024745.2 Catagonus wagneri
GGGATCGAACCTGCAACCTCATGGTTCCTAGTCGGATTCATTAACCACTGCGCCACGACGGGAACTCCTCCATGGAGGTTTTTGGTGATGCCCTTGGGGGTGGAGTGAGCAGGGCGCATAGGTGAGTGCCAGGCAGAAGCGTAGGTGGAATGGGCTGGCCCCGTCATGGTGGTCCTCGCCTGGGGCACAGAGACTGGAGAGGAATGGAGTGCCTGGGGCCAGCAGTTTCAGCCACGCCTGCCGTCCTCTCCAGCGCCTGTGTCTCTTCTTAAAAAGACACAAGAGTTCCTGTCATCGCTCAGCAGTAATGAACCCAATGAGCACCCATGAGGACACGGGTTCCATCCCTGGCCTCACTCAGTGGGTTAAGGATCCGGCGTTGTCGTGAGCTGTGGTGTAGGTTGCAGACGCGGCTCGGATCCCCCGTTGCTGTGGCTGTGGTGTAGGCCGGCAGCTGTAGCTCCGATTCGGCCCCTAGCCTGGGAACTTCCATAGGCCAAGGGTTCGGCCCTAAAAGGACAAAAAAAAAAAACCCACCAAAAATTAAAAGGACACCAGTGATACTGGAGGAAAGGCCTGACCTCATCCTAACCCATCCTGGCTGCAAAGACCCTTTTTCCAAAGTAGGTGCCAGGTGTGGTCCCGGGGCAGTGAGGACACCACAGAGGAATTTTGGGCAGATTCCACTCACCCGTGAAAGCACAGAAGACATTTGGCTCAGAAATGGTGCCTTTTGAACAGCCGCAAAGCTGACCTGTGCGTGCCGACAGGTGAAGAGGGAGGGCACAGGGCCGGGCACGGGGCTGGTGAACGTAGCGCGGGCCGTCCCTTCCCCCACCCTTCCTAGCCCTCCAGTCCGGCCACTTCCTGGCCCTGAGACCTCTCTCGTCTCGGTCCTCTGACCTGTGAAATGGGGATGTGACTAGCCTGTGTCACAGGGCCCCGGTGGGGGACAAGGGAGGTGACACACAACGGCAAGCACCGGGTCTGGGAGAGACGGCCAGCCCTCGTCCGGATAAGAGCTGGACACACGGTTGTCGACGAGTGCCCTTCTCCCCTTCTCTAAAAGGACAGTCCCCGGGATCGCAGCCTCACTGTCACCCACGGTGGCAGTGCTGCCCGCTCTCCCAGCAGCCGCCCCGCCAGCCACGCCCGAACCCGGTCTCCGCACAGGTCTCTGCGGTCAGCCTGCCCCTGTGACCATCTCACGGGGGTCGCGGGGCTGCGGACACTCGGCTGGGACAAAACCCTTGGTCACAGGAAGAGGCTGCCCAGAGACAGTCACTGAGACTCATTGGAAAGGGTCTGAAAACAGCTGGTAATTGTCTCAGAAACCGGGCTCGGGGTTCCGGCCGTTCCCGAGTCGCATGTCCGGAAAGGGTGACAGCTTGCACGCCCGTGTCCTCATCAGAACCTTCAAGTGAGAGAGCAGCTCCGGTCGCCCAGTGAAATGAGCACCCAACTCGCCGCACGGGCGCAAAGCCAGACAGCCAGGCTTTCCTCGCAGCCGTCAGCCCCGCCGACGCCGACCCCCCCCCCCCCGCGTCCGGCCCACGGGGAAGGGGCGTGGCCCCGCGTGCAGCGCCGGGGTAACGGGACCCTCGCAAGCGCCTGAAATCCCCTGGTTTCCCGCAGGTGCTGAAGGCGGAGCCGGCTGCCCCGCTGCATAAACTCTGGAGCGAGCACCGCGTCTGAGTCCCCGCTGACCCATCCCTGGGTTGCGTGCCAGGCGGTCGTGGCAGTTGTCCCTGCGGCCGAGGTGCCCTCAGCAAGCATCCCAAGGCACCTTCCGCCTTATCAGCTGTTAAGTCCCTGCGCGATCATAAAATGGCGAGGGGAAAAAAATCACCGCCACGCCTAGTACCTGAAGGTGACCCCCGCGTCGACGTCACATCCATGGCCCTCACCTTCACCAACATGGGCAGAGCAATGGCCAGCCGCCAGGAGTCGTGGGAACGCCACTGTGGCTGTGACCACACTCTGCGATGTTTCTAGTGTGACCTGACCTGAGAAGCAGGTCAGGCGGTGCTGCCGTTGGGAGCACAGTGGTGGGGGGGCAGGGGGGGCTCTTCGGAGGAGAAACATGGGGTCCGCCGCGAGTCGAGTGGCAGGACCGCCCAAGAGGCAGAGCGTCCCAATGTGGCTTTAGAAGCTGTGGATCCAAGGGTCAGGCGGGTACAGGAGGAAAGTGCATCTGGGGTGTCCACGGACGCCTCCCCCAGCACCGGCCTTCAGGGCAAAGCAACGATCAGTAATAGCAAGTCAGTCGGCAAACGTCTGCTGAGCACCTGGGAGACGGAGGATGCGACGCAGTGAAAAAGCACGAGTTCCGTCCTGGCTCAGCGGTAACGAACCCCACTGGCATCCGTGAGGATGTGAGTCCGATCCCTGGCCTCGCTCGATGGGTTAAGGATCCGGCGTTGCCGTGAACTGCGGTGTAGGTCGCAGACCCTGCTTGGATCCTGTGTTGCTGTGGCTGTGGCATAGGCCCGCAGGTGCAACTCCGATTTGCCCCTGGCCTGGGAACGTCCATATGACAAGGGCGCGGCCCTACAAAACAAAAAGCAAGAGAAAACACAGCATGAGAACAGGTGCTGCTCCACAGAACATAATGGTTGAGTGGGGAGTGCAGCCAAGCATGTAGTTTCTTAAAACCAAGTGTGTAAAAAGCAGGGACTATGAGGGCCACGTGGCTGTGAGCCAACACTGCAGACTGGGTCGGCGCTGTCGGTGTGTCCCACACTTGGGCATTCGAGATTCCCCAGGTCTTCAAAGCTGAGGGTTCTCACTGGCGTGAGGAGCTCGGCAGCCCCACGGGCCTGAGACCTCCCTGCAGCCCTCCTGTGCCCGTGGGTCCTGGACACTCACGTCCTGGATTCTTCCAGGCAGACCCCCAATCCCATTGTCTCCTTTTAGGTCATTTCCGGCTTGGTCCCAGTTCAGGCTCTGACCTTAGAATTAAGAGCCTTGCGGGATGGCGTGCTGGAAGGAGGATGGAGAAGCCCGAGGCGGTAGAATCACGGTCCGTGAGCCTAAGCCCTGGGCCAGTACAGCGCTGCGTAGCAAGTCCGGACGCCACGCCCCCTGTCAGGGGCAGGTGATGGCTGGTCCACTCTCTTTCCTCCTTCACCAACTGCCCTGTCCCCACCGTGAGATGCAGGTCTCCTGAGGTTCCCTCCTGGGCATCTTCTGGTCCCTGTCCGGACTCAGGAACCCCTTTCCTGACGGTAGCTGATTATTTCCACGTCAGTATTTCACCACCGCCCAGATGTGCAGTCTCGGCCCAGCCCTGACTCTGCTACTTGCAGCCAAGGAGCCTGCGGCAGGGTCGCCAACGTCTTTGATCCCAAATGTTCACCAAGATGGAGCCCCCACTCGGACACGAGGATGCGGAGCACGGAGCACGGGGGCGTCTTCCTCAAGGCTGGCTTTGACACTGAGGGTGGGTTGTAGCGCAGCAGACCCGTTGAGCACAGGGTCGGTTTGCCGTTCGCTGCTGTGGGGTCTCCTCTGGGACACGTGACCCCACGGCCAGCAGCAGGGGTCTCACAGGAGCACACACGACACGCGTCCGACCCCCAGCTCCTCACACCCATCGCCCGTGGCCCCCTCCCCGCCGCCCCAGCCACAGCCGCCGAGCTGCCTCCAGCAGCTGCTGCCCATCACTTCCCACCCAGGTCCCCCAGCGAGAGCCGCGGCTTTTCAGAGGCAAGGTCCCATATTAATGGTAGGACTTCTTAACCATTTAACGTGTGACCAGGCTGTGTTAATACTCTGTTAGGACCCATCTTTCTTCCCTGTGTCACTGACGACGTGTTGGGCGTTACGTGCCTAGACCTGCTTGGGGAAAGATCTGTGTTCTCACCGCACAGAGGCGCCTTGACTTTTGCGAAGAGCTGCGTCACGCGGCAGCAGGTGGCGTGCGCCGGGTCAGGGCTCAGATCGCGCCCCCTGCAGGTGGAAAGTCAGGACGGCCCTGCCTCGTCGTGTAGGAGCGCCTCGTGGGGACGCTGGGAAGCTTGAGTCAGAGGGCACGGCAGCTCGGCTGGATTGTTGGCATTGCCTGGGTTTTCCAGCTTCTCGGGTGGAATTCCGTGCCGCCTGTGCGGGAAGGAGCGGCCTGTTTCCCAGGCACATCTCTTGAGCCAGGTTTGGGAACATCTGGGCTGGAGGCGGCCTTGAGCTGGAAGGAGGCAGCTACCTGTTGTCTTTACCAGGTGACAGTCGCAAAACGGAACAGCTCCTTTGGTCTGTGTCTTCAGAGCCTGGCCACCTCCCTTTGGGGGCTCCACAAAAGCCCAGCTACACAGCGTACGTGTGGCTCTTGGATGCATTTATTTCTGCTGGCCGCCTCTGAAAGAGCAGAAAATACTCCAAGCGAGGGAATCGGTCGTAAACCTGTGGCTCAGAGAACACGCTGGTGCTACGTCCCCATCGAGCTGGTCACAGAGTTCTCTTTTGGCTGATTCTTGCCCTCGTTGGTCATCTGATTAATTCAGCACAGACTGTGTCACTTGTTCCTCGAGCTGAGCACTCGAGACCCGCGGAGCGGACGTGCAGCCGTCTTCAGGGGACTTGCAGTCAGGACGGAGGACTTGAGGGTACGGGTGACAGCACTGTAAGATGGCGGCGTGCAAGTGCCTCCGGCAGGGACGGCCGGGCTCCGGGGAAGGGGGCCCAGCCTGGCCGCGGCCCCGAGGAGGACCCGGGGCTGGGGCGGCGCTGGGGACGGCCTTGACCCCTCGGCGTGCCTGGGCGCCAGCGCCGACGGCCCGCCCTCCTAGACCCGGCTCTGAGGGCCCTCCTCCCGGAACGGCACTGGGGGCGCCGTTTTGATCCCCCACACGCTCGCTCCCACCTTTTTTTCCGTTCTGTTCCAGCAGATTGATAGAAAATTGCCGGGCACGCCCCCATCTGCGGCTCCCACGCGCCGCTCAGCAGAGCGGCACATACCCTCCTCATTTTCCCCCATTTACTTTCAAATCTCTCACCTTTGTCAATTAACAGCAGATCCTAACCGTACATAAAAGAAATTTTGGTGCCTTTTAATTTCAATCCCGGTTGATTTGACATCCAAGTTTGCACCGTTATTTTGTAGTTCTAGCAACGGGGGCAATTGAGATTCAGAAAATTTCATCCATAGGCACCGCATTTGCATTTCATGAGTATTCTTTGGTGAATAGAGTTTTACATTCTCCCTTGAATGAAAACAGCAGTGGCAGAGGCAGCATTAAAGCAGCTGGTGAGGATGTCCAGGCCACCTCATAGCAACCGCCAGGTTTCCAAGGGCAAATAGCTCCTTCCGACCCTAAGCGACTAGATGAGAGCATCAAAACACGCCTCGCAGTGGAGCCCCGCTACCCATTAGTGTTGGGGCCGCTGCCTCCATCAGGACTGACAGAGCCCTAATTATTAAGGCAATTAGAAGTTATAACACTGGCAATATTAAAGGGAGAACTTCTGGAGCCCATTAACAATGTTACTTTAAGTGATCTGGCTGTGAACTGTTCAAATCTCTAATTACATTAGACGTCTGTCTTAAGGGGCGATGTAATTAACTGCCGGGAGAGAGGGTTGATGTATACTGACTGCGGCTAACGCTGCTAAGTACTGTTTTCACAGGCACGGCCGCAGCAGTGCCATTCCGTTTTCTGCCACTTAACTGTATAGAGTTTGAAGCTGAAGAAATGCCGACCTTGAAATACATATGTGCATTTTACGCACAGATATTTTTGTTCCTTCTTTTCCCTGTTTAATGTGTTTCTTTATATATATGATGTATTTGCCTAAATTCAAGGATAAGCCGAGGTGCCTTTAGTTTATACATACATGTAGATTCTTTTTTTTTTTTTTTTTTTTTACGGCTGTACCATGGCGTACGGAAGTTCCCAGGCCAGGGACTGAACGCGAGCTGCAGCTGCGGCAACACAGGACCCTCTGACCCACTGACGGGGCCAGGGATCAAATCCTTGATCTCTGCAGCAACCTGAGCCACAGCAGTCGGGTTTTTAACCCACTGCCCCACAGGGGGAACTCCTAGGTTCTGTTTTTGACATGTGTAAACATTTAAACATCATGCCTGTCCATCTGCTACAGAATCAATTTATTTTGGTGACAAAGTTACAAAGAAAACCTTCGATAATATACGGTTGCATTTCCTCCTTTGGTGACCCGGGTAATACATTCTGTATTATATCCTGGCTTTCTCCCATTTCTCATGAAATCCAAATCACTTTTTAAGAGCGACTGAGATCTGCTTCTTTATCCTAAGCCATATTTGATCCCAAGAGTTGGTTTGAAAAACTTAGACTTCCGGAAAAGACAGTATTTCAGGTTGCTTTGATCGCGAGCTTTGTTTCTATTTTCTAAGTCGCAGTTCTTTTGGAAATCGCCTGCTCATCCGTTACACACCTGTAACGTAACAACGATGACACCGCCTCCATGTAAAGCGAGTCCTCTCCCCGCGTCGCCCGTAGTGGCCTGAGGGTCCCGCTGCCGGCTGTCCTTCTGCTGCGCCACCCGACCCCGGCTGCCCGTTCAGCCCCCGGAGCAGGGGCGCGTCAGAGACGGCGGCCTCCCGCTCCGCACCCGCCTGTGGACGGGGGAGCCCCTCTCCCGGGTCGCGGCTGCCGACGCACCGAGGGGGCCGCTGCTCGGTCAGGGTGGGTGACGCCGGGGACCCAGGCTCAGGGCGGCACCGTCAGCTCTGCAGGGACCTGTGGGAGGACACAGGGAGAAAGGGAGCATTGAACCCACTTTGGGCGACTTACTGCCCTTCGTGCTGCAGGAAGGATGGGAACTGGAGCCCTTTGGTGCCTCCGTTACCTCTTTTCCTGGTCCCCGAGGTCCAGCCCCGTGAAACACGGGGAGGAGGAGGCTCCGGACAGCACACGCATGTAGCCAGTGCCCCAAACGAGGCGTCGCCCGCAGGCCATTCTATTCCGCTGAAAACGTGGAAGCACTCGTGGGTTGTGCCTTTTTTCTGTCCCTGCAGTGGACACTCCCAGGTGACTTTTTCCCATCAGCCGTTCTCACCCCCTGAAGTCCTGATTTTCCACCCTCTCCCGGTGACCGCCGGCTCCAGGGACAGGGCCCAGGGCCAAGCCAAGGAGCAGCCCACCCATGGTGGGGGGGGTCTGACAGGGACACACCAGGGACTCCGCCGAGGGGCTTCTGATGGTGACATCTTGGCTCACAAAGTGGGACGTGAAAAATCCATGTCCTCTTCCGCCCTTGGACATTGTCGTGGGGACCTGAGACACGGGCGTGGAAGCGACCGTGAGGAGAGCTGGCGAGGGACCAGTGGACACCGTGCAGCTGGCCGGAGGGACAGGGGAGAGGACCCGTCCTCGTCTCCCCCACGAAGACCAGGGACCAAACTTTGCTGGGGCTTTTTTAAAGATTAGAAATTAAAGCCAAAAGGTCTCGATTGTTGAGGGCAGTTAACGTGGCGCGTTTTCTGGGCCTCACGGTCCGAAGCTTTCCCGGCCACTCTGCTTCTCGTCCCCGCGGAGCCCATGTGGAGACCAGAGCCGGGAGGGGATGGCGGCGCGGCGGGGCTGCTGGTTCTGCTGAAAAGCCAGAGACCTGCCAGGCCACCGACATCCCGGCTCCTGGCGCTTCCAGGAGCTCCCAGGCGGCAGCAGAGATAAAGAGGTGAGCGGGTGAACGGGAAATGTGCCGCAGGGCCGCGGTGCAGGTGGCGTGCTCGCCACAGCCGGGTCTGCGGGGGGCCTTCCCTGGGCTCCAAACACTCTGTCTTAAGGTAATTCTCTGCCAGCCGCCTGATGTCGCCGGGCCCTGACGCCCAGGTGCCGTCTCTTCTTCGTGGGCCCCTGGGCCCCACGGCTCACCTGTTGGAGGCCCGGCCACTGCTCCCAGCAGGTGGCTCCTCACAGTGCGGGTCTGCTCTTCCCACGCGCACTTAGAGAAAGGGGGCCTCACGAAGTGCCTCCAGCGACGTCGGCCGGGCTAGGGCTTCAGGAAGACCGCCCTGGCACAGCAGTTGGTTCTAGAAAAGAGCGGATGCCGAGAGGATTAGCTGCTGTGCCGCATTCCGGCGTAGCCCCGGCAACCAGCAAACCCCAGCGCGTCGCGGCCTCCCAGCCCGGGCGGAGGCTGGGTACCGATGCCGCCTCCAGGGTGGATCCTTGTTCCGCTCAGTCTCACATCCACCGCAGAGGGTGCGGTTAACCCCAACTTACAGCTGAGACCTTCAGCGGTTCGCCCAAGGTTACGCACAGCCAACAAGGCCAGATTTCTCATTCATGGCTTTCTAATGTTACAGCCAGTGCTTTGCCGTGGCCTTTGGAGATACGTAACAAGAGATTTAAGGGTTAATTTAATTGGTTTTTCCTTTTTATTGGAGTATAATATGATATTTCAGATGTGTAAAGAGTGATTCAAAATTTTTATCAATTCCATTTAAAGATATTTAAAGACATAAAATGTGGGCTCTATTCCCTATGCCGTACAGTATATCTTTGTACTTACTTGCTTTACACACAGTACTCTGCACCTCCTAATCCTCCACCCGACCTTCCCCCTGCCCTTCCCGCTCCCCACTGGTGACCACCAGCTTGTTCGCTGTGTCTGTGCGTCTCAGTTTCTCTTTTGTTTTACTCATTCCTTTTCTTCTTCCATTCCACCTGCAGGCGTTGACATACCATCTTTGTACTTCTCTGTCTGACTTATTTCCCTGAGTAAAATGCCCCCAAATCCATCCACATTGTTGCCCCGCTCTTTTTCATGGGTGTGTAATATTCCATTGTGTATATGTACCACATCCTCTTTATTTATTCATCTATTGATGGACACTGAGGTCGCTTCCATATCTTGGCCATTGTAAATAATACATCTATGAACACTGGGGTGCATGTATCTTTTAGAATTAATGCTTTTATTTCCTTCAGAAAAATACCCAGGAGTGGAATTGCTGGATCAAACGTTAGTTCTGTTTTTTATTTTTTTGTGTGTGGGGGGACCTCCATACTGTTCTCCATAGCAGCTGCACCAACTTACATTCCCACCAACAGTGTAGGAGGGTTCCCTCTTCTGCACAAGAGAGTAAGTTAATTTGGGGATGTTATCCTCCTCTTTGCATTTGTTGGATTTTCTTAAGGCACAGATTGCAATTTTGTTAAATACGTACCCCAGCTAAATTGGATTTTGAAATTAGCTGTCACAAAAATATACAGAACTGAATAAATCAAAACTTCTCTGTTTCTTACTCCAAGTAGTCCACAAGCTCAAGTGCATTTGCACTCAGATATCCTGTCCAGAGTGACAGGTGTCTGAGTGAGAAAGCACCCAGAATCACACACATGCACGCACACACGCATGCACGTGCACATACACCTGCTCTCAGCGGAACACCTTGGGCTCTTGCTCGGGCACACGGACTCACACCGCACCTTCATGCCTGCGCAGCTTGGCCCGCAGCACGTGGCAACAGCCTCAAGCCTTTATTCGGATTTTACGCCGAATGGGCTGTCCCGGTTCACAGTTCTTTATCATCAAGATTTACGAGCTCGTTCAAACAGGCCTGAGTTTGCGGGCTCAGGCCACGCGCGTCCCGATCGCCCCTGTGGGTCTCCAGTCCCACGTGGCCTGTCTTGCGGGACCATTTTCTCAATGTTTCTCACTCAAGGCGGGAGCCCCCAGGCCCGAAGACCTGGATTTTGCCTGCCCCACAGTTAGAGGCCTGTTGACAGCATGCTTCTGCTGAGTGTTAACCTCTGCTCGCTTTAGCTGTGTCAGGATAGAATTATGGAGTCATTTTTAATCACTGTAACACATCAGAGAATTAAACTGGAACACGTGGGAAGACCTTGGTGAAAAGGGAAATCCCGTGAAGTGTAAAGAATTTTTGAGCTAAAATTAGCGAGATTATTAACATTTGGAAATTATGAACTCGGCAGGAGTTCACTAAAACATTTTCATTTTTAAGAGCATTCCATCAGAAACGCGCTCTAAAAACACGTTCCAGAACCTGAGGCCGGTACAGTGAAGAGAATTCAAATGAAATGAAAGTATTTACGGCCTGGAAAGATTTCCTCATCTTTTGGATTGTTTTCTGTTTTTTTTTCTTGCTACTCAGTATTGAGTTCAGGTTTTACTAGGTCTCGCAGAATGACGCACTCCGGTAGCACTCCTAAGCCGCACGTCGACGTGTGCGGGTGCTCGCGTGCGGGTGCTCGCGTGCTCGTGCTCGTGTGGGTGCTCGCGTGCGCCTGCGCGTGCTCGCGTGGGTGCTCGCGTGCGGGTGCTCGCGTGCGCGTGCTCGCGTGGGTGCTCACGTGCCGTGCTCGCGTGCGCGTGCTCGTGTGCGCCGTGGACTAATGCTTTCATTCACAGAGTGGTGCCTTGCGCTGCATCGAGGAGCTTTTCGTTCTGGCGTGTTGTTTCGTCTTGTTAACGACCGTGGGTTTCAAGGGTCTCGTTGAGCTGGTGTCCACAGAGGCGACTTTTACCTTTTTTCTGCAGCTGAAGTCAGGGCGGGGCGGGCAGGTCAACCTCGTAGAGAGTCTGCTGGGGTCGGGAGATGGTCCAGGGACCGTGGCCGTCCTAGAAGCCCAACACCTGTGCAGACAAAGAGCTGGAAAGTCATCACCTTGCCCACAGGGTCAGTCTCCTTCGCTTGGTTACGGCCCCCACCCTCCCAACTAATTTTAATAGAACGCTGTTGGACCCTTTCATTACAACTAGTTTTATCTGTATCCAAAGGGGACACAGTAGCTGACGTTCTTGGTGGCCAACCCAAGATTAAAGCTGAGCTGCCCTCACTGGGATGATGACACAGGAAACTCAGTGTTTTCTCCACGATCTTTCCTGAGCCAGAAATGAGGGAAATTGAAGTTGGTTCCCAATTACTTTAATTTTTCACCAGCCTCGATATCAAGGAAGTAAAATACACTTCCAGCCACATCAGGTCTGGGTGACCAGCACGCAGCTGTTTCTGAGCAGCGGTTCTCGAAGGTTGCTGGTCCCTAGGGCACCGGGTACTCGCAGAAAACGCAGACAAGCTTGTCTGTGGGTGACCACTGCAAACAGTTACCACGCTGCAAAGTACACGGAGGATTTTCAGAATGTACTAATTTCTTTAAAAATAAGTGTAACGTAGAAAATAATAATGATAGAATGCCTTTTATTCTTATGAAAAAAAATATATTTTCAGGAGAAGAGAGGAGGTGGAGGGGAAAGGTGGCCTCATAACCTGGCTTAAGAAAGGCAGGCAGCTTTCCCGTCGTGGCGCAGTGATTAACGAATCCGACTAGGAACCATGGGGTTGCAGGTTCGATCCCTGGCCTTGCTCAGTGGGTTAAGGATCCGGCAGTTGCCATGAGCTGTGGTGTAGGTCGCAGACGCGGCTCAGATCTGGCGTTGCTGTGGCTGTGGTGTAGGCCGGCGGCTGTAGCTCCAATTCGACCCCTAGCCTGGGAAGCTCCATATGCCGCAGGTGCGGCCCTAAAAAGCAAACAAACAAAGAGAAAGGCAGCTGGGTCCTCGTGTGCACATCAGTATCCAGGCTGTTGCTGTTGTTTTGGCGGAAGGGCGTGAAGCAAATAGGGCCTCACGCAGAGAGACTTGTGGCTGGAGGCGGGGGACGCTTCACGCCCGGGAACTCACCGCCGTGTTGTCACCGCCCAGAACGGGACAAGCGTCAGCATCCTGTAGGTTAACTGCGCTGAATCTGAAACCGTGTCTGTGAACAATTTTCTGTATTTTATGTTTAGATCCACTAGGCTGACCTTGTGCTCGGACTGAATCCTGGGGCCCTGCGTGGCTTTGTGGCATCAGCTCTGGTCACTGGCTCCTGGGGCCATGCCGTCGACAGGCTTCATCACCCTGTGTCCAGAAATCACACGCTTTGGCATCATCGCCAGCTGCAACCCCCTGCCCCCCAAAAAGCTTTTAAGAATTGGGAAGGAG
>PVHT020000119.1:12338458-12437886 GCA_004024745.2 Catagonus wagneri
TAGATCCACTAGGCTGACCTTGTGCTCGGACTGAATCCTGGGGCCCTGCGTGGCTTTGTGGCATCAGCTCTGGTCACTGGCTCCTGGGGCCATGCCGTCGACAGGCTTCATCACCCTGTGTCCAGAAATCACACGCTTTGGCATCATCGCCAGCTGCAACCCCCTGCCCCCCAAAAAGCTTTTAAGAATTGGGAAGGAGTTCCCTGGTGGTTCAGGGGGTTAAGGATCTGGTGTTGTCATTGCCGTGGCTGGGTTCTGTCCCTGGCCCAGGGGCTTCCACCACATACTGCAGGCACAGCCAAAAAAAAAAAAAAAAAAAAAGAATTGGAAGCTGTTACGCTCACAGAGACGAGTTTTCAAAAACGTGATTTTAATTTCAAAAATCAAATGTTATCATTGACAGCAAATACTGCTAATTATTTTCCTTGAACCGATAGGCCTCTTCCTTCATTTTCACCAGATATTCAAGTCTCGATACCATAGCTCGTCTCTCGGGGGCTCTTTGCAGTGAAGACGCTGCTCCGTAAAGGAGCAGGCAGCTGGCCCAGCGCGTGTTGGCCAAAGTCGCAGTGGCCGTGCTCCCCACGCCGTCGCCTGGAGCACAGCGGAGACATATGCTCAAGGGCCCAGCATTAACATTTTCATTTTTACAGCATCGTCAAGGCATTTAAGTACAGCTGGCGTTATTAATTAACACTCTTACTGTTTCCTGTGAGCGCATGGCCATGAATTTCCCGGTGACAATGGGCACAGCTGGGAGCCCCTGCTCTGACCGGGCTCAGACGGCGGCGGTTTGGCCACCACTGGTTCCGCGCCATCAGCGTGAATATCTACACGGTGAGAAGGTCGAGGTCACCTTGGCATTTTCACAAAATCAGACCGGACCTGGGGACCCTGTAGCACGGTTTGTCGTTCCCCAAAATGACCGTGTATCCATTTTGAAAACTGCTGATTTAGGTGATGGGTGAGGATTTAAAAAAAAAATCAGTTATTTTACTAGAAATCTGTGGGGAGTCCAGGAACACTTGGAAGTAACTCGAGCTCAGGCCCTAGTGGCGGTGGGTGACATCTCCAGCTGCCAAAGAAGCCAAAACCTGTGACGCACGGGGAGAGCTTACCAAGAAAGAGCGGGTGGATTAAGTTACAAAGAGCTGGGGAACACCTTCAGACTGAGAGCCTGTGGCCACCCAATGGCAGGTGCAGGACGACCGGGGCCTGAGTGCCGGCCGGCCGGGCGGGCCGCGGGGCCGGGGAGCGGGGGCGCCTCTGCTTCTCCAGCGGAGGCAGAGTGCGCGCCTCCTTCTCCACGCCCTTGGTCCCAGTGAGGATCGGGCGGGGACGAGCACGTGAATCACAGCGTAACTGGAATTCATAGGTAACTTTAATACAAGCTAATGTTCATTTCTAAAAAAAAAACAAAAACAGCAATGCACCTTGCGTCCTACAGAAAACAAAATAATTTCACAAAAATCTTAGAACATAAGAAAATGGCATATGGGTCAAGTGGGTAAATTTGGTAAAATGTTAGTATGCGGGCGATCCACATTTCAGACCAGAAATCCGTTTTTTAAGCAAACAAAGACAATGAAAGCTAACAATGGCTGGAGCTGCAGTTAATCTTTAGAATTCAATTTATGCCTTGGCAGTTTACTCTGTTTTTGGTGAACGCAGATTTAAAAAAAAAAAAATTCTTGGCTTCAATTCAGGCAAAAGCAAAACAAGGCTGAAAATGTACAGTATTATGAGACTCAGATTGAAGCCAAAGACAGCGACACTCAGCTTGTGTGTTTTAAAGGTTGTGCATCTGATTATAAATGCCTTTAATAAGCTCTTTTTGGAGTAGAAAGGGCTAGGTCTAAAAATGGAAAGTGAATGCCTTGCTAATGTATATTGATATTTTAAGAATATTGACATTTCACAACTAGTCTATGCAGAAAATACACTATGAAGTATTTGCAAGGTGTTTTTAGGTCTTGTTTGGACCAGTTGCTGATTACTTTATTGCTACTGAATAAGCCATTAAGGAGACTACATAACTGCAATATAATTATCAAACCTTTTACAATGAAATGAACACTTAGGAAGAGAGAGCTGTCTCTGCTTTATCTTAACCAATAATTATAATGTATTTACCATGTGTTTTTTTATGTCGTTGATGCGTGGTAAATTGTATGTATGGTGACTTCACATTTTACGCACGGGGTGGTTATTTTATAAACGTGCTAATCCAATTAGAACACACGAGCCAAGGAGACCAGCCACCAACAGAGTCCCGCCCACCTGGCCATTTGCTGTCTGAGTTCATTGCCTTTGCTCCAGAAGAAGCACTGAGCTGTGTCCAGTTAGCAGACCTGGGCAGGTTCAGGGTAAAGTCTTTCCTCCTGGGAAGTGACTGGTAAGAAAAGTCCCTACCCCTGCTTCCGACGGAGCTGACACCCGACTTGTTTGCACACCGCGAGCACCAGCCTGCACGGTCCATCGAACCGGCTGATCTTTTCCAGGGTCACGGTCTAGAAAGACTGGTCTAGGGAGCCAAGTGCGTATTCCATGGCATGTGTAGCGCGGAACAACATTATAACGTGGGAAATGAGAGGAAAGTGAAAATTACAGGCAGGGAAAACTCCAAGCCTTGACAGCCTGTATTTTTATATCTGAGGAACTGAGGGTCCACATAGTCCTTGAAACTCAGGTAGGCAGGAGGACGATTGAGTGCAGATTTGTGTTGTTGGGAAGACAGAGCAGCCTGCATTTGAAGCCCTGCTCGACTTGGCTCCACTTCGCTGTGTGGTTTGGGGGAAATTACTCACCCTCTCTGAGCCTTTGTTTCCTCTTCTGTAAAAACAGCGCGATGAGGACACCCACCTCACCGGGCTCTCGTGACGATGCATTGAACGAAGTGGTCCATTAACAGGGCTTGGGAAATATGAAGTGCTCAATACATGGTGGCAGCTGTCCCTGCTGCTGTCTTTGGAAAACAAACATAGCGTGTGGACCCGAAGTCTCCTTTCCTTATCCCTGCGCCACCAAAGAGCCCTCCAGCAAGTGGATGAGCTTCTGTCTGCGTCCCCACTGGGGGAGGGGGCCGGGACACGGGTTCTCCCACCAGGCTGGTGTGACATCCATTCGTCCGCTCACTGGACACCCTGGAGACAAACAGCCTCAGAGCGTGGACCGCCAAGGCCCCCGTCAGGATAAGGGCCCAGAGGAAAGGAGTGCCACATCCTGCAAACACTTCTGCAAGTTACTGTGTCTGCTCTCCCCCCTGGGGCTTTGAGAGAGCTGATGAATACGGGGTTTCATTCAGACAACCACTGCTTCGGGCGGCCGAGGAAAGAGTGCGATCACTCCTTCTGCTCCGTGACCATGGCCGTGGCCGTGAGGGCTGGTACCCTCGCAGTACCCACTAACCACTTGGGGAGACGGCCGTGGCAGCGTGTTCCTGGCTCCTTGGAGACCTGCGGACACGAACAGACTCTGCCACAGAGAGAACATGCACTTCTGATCTTTTCTTTTCGTAATTTTTTGTTGAAACTTTCAAGCATACCTAGAGCAGAGAGGGCAGTAAAATGAACCCACGAGCCTCTTACTCAGGACAGTGGTCAGCATTTGGTCAGCTGCTTGCCCCCTCCCGCCTTTTACTCCCTGCATTATTACAAAGCCCCTCCTGGGCACCATTGGTCATAATATTTCAGCATGTGTCTCTAAAAGGAAAAGACTGCATAAAACATAGGGAAAATTATTATACCCCAAATTAACTAAAATATTTTTCCTCTTCTATTGGAATTGTCTTTTTGTTTTGTTTATTGTTTCCTTTGCTGTGCAAAAACTTTTACGTTTAATTAGGTCCCATTTATTTATTTTTGTTTTTATTTTCATTACTCTAGGAGGTGGATCCAAAAAGATACTGCCTCGATTTAGGTCAAAGAGTGTTCTGCCTCTGTTTTCCTCTAGGAGTTTTATAGTATCTGGTCTCATATTTAGATCTTTAATCCACTTTGAGTTTATTTTGGTGTACAGTGTTGGGGAATTTTGAATTTCGTTCTTTGGCATGCAGTTGTCCAGTTTTCCCAGCACCACTTACTGAAGTGACTGTCTTTCCTCCATTGTATGTTTTTTGTCATAAATTAATTGACCATAAGTGCATGGGTTTATATCTGGGCTTTCTATCCCGTTGCCCTGATCTGTATTTCTGTTTTTGTGCCAGTGCCATACTGTTTTGATGACTGTAACTTTGTGGTATAGCCTGAAGTCAGGGAGTCTGATTCCTCCAGTTCCATTTTCCTTTCTCAGGGTCACTTTGGCTATTCGGGGTCTTTTATGTTTCCATACAAACTTAAGCATTGTTTGTTCTAGTTCAATAAAATGCCATTGGTAATTTGATAGCGATCGCAATGAATCTGTAGATTGCCTTGAGCAGTATAGCCATTTTGACAATATTGATTCTTCCAATCCAGGAGCCTGGTATATATTTCCATCTGTTTGTGTCATCTTCAGTTTCTTTCTCCAGCATGTTATTGTTTTTAGAATACAGTTCTTTTGCCTCCTTAGGAAGGTTGATTCCTAGGTATTTTATTCTTTTGGGTCTAGGACAGCACAGTCCTAGAGACGTAATCAGATTCAGGCTCTGTTTTTGTCTGAGAAGCGTTTTGTTGGGGTATGACCTCATGTGAACTGTACTCTGCCGCAGACACCAGCCTCAGGGCCCGGGCAGCTGCTGGCACTAACGGTGACACTGACAAGGCCCCAAGGGCTCCCGGAGTTGTCGTGAGGGGCTGTTCCTGGGCACAGCGCCTCTGGTACCCTTCAGGACCACACGCACTTCCAGGTGGCGAGGCAGAGAGACAAGAGGCTGGTAACTCGCCCAGGGCCATGCAGTCAACGAGCACGGGAGGCCACAAAACCAGGAGGCCCGGCTCACACCCACACCCTTAGCTACAGCTCTGCTGCCGGGTTTGACCTGGTTCGCTCCCAGGATATTTACTGTCTCTGGCCCCTTGACAAAGCCACTATCTTCTTGTCTCATCACCTTTTAGACATTCTCTCGGGGACCTAAAATTCAGGAATATATGGATTTCTTACAACAACCTTTCTATGTTTCTCAGACATCTAAGCATTTCTTCCTCCTGCTGTTGGCCTGAAATTCTGAAATATGTTAATATCCATTCCATTGTCAGCTACCATCTGTTCTGTTAAAAAAAAAATCAAGTCCTCAAGGTTTTTTATAGGCATAAATGAGTTGATTTATTTTCTTTTCTAGGCATTTTGCTTTGTTTTAAACGAGCGCACTTACAATAAGGAAGCACGTCCCTGGGCCCCCAGCGAGGTCGCGGTGGGCTTCGCACCAGCACCACGGGCAGGTCCACGCACTCAGTGGCACCTCGCCGCACCATGGCGGAGCTGTGCACAGGCGCAGAGCGTCAGGACATGGCCGAGGCTGTGTGTCAAGTCCTGGCCTTTCCAGTGACTCCCCTTTTGGTGTGAAATGCAAACAGGTTTAGCACTGCCTTCCTCTCTGGCTGTGTCTGTTCCCAAAGGCCAGTAGGCAGGGCCCTCCTTGTCTCAGCTGGTGGCCATGTGGACAACCAAAGGGAAACTGGCCTCGCGGGGGTCTGGGAAGGGTGCGTAAACCCCAGCCCCGTCTTGTCCTAACTGTGTGACCTTGGTATGTCCTTTATGCCTCCCAGCCTCAGTGTTCTCGTCTGTAAAATGGGGGTAAAGCACCACCTTGCAGAGTGTGTGGTGGCTGCCTGGCGGGAGGCAGGTCCCGGGTCGGCATCTCTGCAGGGGGAGCGAGGATGGGATGACGGGGCAGATGGGGAGCGGCAGGTCGCAGGGGACCCCCGGCTGTCTTGCAATAACGTACAAGGGGAAAGAATCTGAGTATCTATGTGTGTACACACAACTGAATCGCCTTGCGGTACACCCGAAACTAACACGGCCTTGTCAATGAACTCTATGTCAATTGAAAAAGAAAAAGTAAACGTCAGCGCCTAGCTTGTGTAAGAGGTAGAGCATGTTAGCCGCGGCCTTTGGCCGTGTGGAGGGTGTTAGTTAGCACAGCTGGGAGGGGAGCTGAGAGCAGGCGATCCCTGGGGAAGACCAAAGCGGAGGCCGAGTCAGGGTCACCGGTGAAAATACAAACCTCGTTGTGCAGGTATTTTGCTCATAAGTGGACAGAAAGTACACCGTCTCATCTGTGTTTATGGGGCGTTTGATGCGCTCCAGGTCTTTCTATAAGCCTGAGATGTGCAGTTAATTCACAACTAATTCTGCTGATGACAACAGGAACTCCAAGGATGCTGCGATTTTTAAAAACATGTAAATCCTCGTGTGGTTATTGCTGTAGGAATAAAATGCAGTCCAGTATGCATAATGGAAGAAAACAATTTATGTGCCAGCAGTTATCTGTAAATGCTAGCATCAGCGGTTGGTCTCTCTCCTGCCTTTCTGTGTCATAGAGATTCTTGACAGCGACCCTACGTTCCTTAAAAGTATTTAATAAATGCTTTTTGATTTGAAAAAAAAGGAAAAGGAAGGCGCGATCTGGAGGGCTCCGTCCTCCTTGCCCAGGAGTGGAGGGAAGACGCCTGGTACCAGCACCAGGGAGGGGACGCGGGCGGCGGAGCCTGAGGGCCAGCGCTCGGCAGTTACAGGGGGCTGTGCACAGGGTAGCGCTTAGAACATGCCACGTGCACACTCATGCACACACACACACACACACGCACATGCACGCATGGACGTGTGTAACATTACAAAACCGAGAGACCGTGGATCTGATCGCTGCCCACGTGCCGGTACCCATCCCGAGCGGCGGTTACCCAGGAGACCGGCCCGGACTTGTCTTTGCAGCTTTCTGTGAATCTGTCATTATTTCAAAAGAAAATGTTAAAATGATAAACTAGGAGAGCAGAGGGTTCTGCCCAGATGGAGAGCGTGCATGGCGAAAGGACGTTTCCTGGTTGTTTGGTGCTTTTTTTATTATCATTGAGACGAAACACACATTCCTGTAAGGTGTCTGCTCTGAACTTCCTTGCAGGACACGTCCGCGCCCCCCCCCCCTCTAAGGGTCCCTCCTGCCCCTGGCTTCACGGCGTGCCCACCAGAGGCACCGCCGTCTGGGGCTGGGGCAGAACCACAGACGCCTCCCTGGTTCGAGCTTCCTCATTTGTGGTTCCAGCTCCACATTTCACTTAGGACCTTCAGTCCGTCGCTTCCTGATGAACACGTGCGTCGCTTCCTGTCATTTTCTGATCCACCCAGAGCTGCAGGGACTACCCTCTGCCTGCATTTTGCACACGTGGGGGTGTGTCTTTAGGATAAACCCCCAGAGGTGGGACTTCACTGGAAGTGTTCGTGGGTGTGCTCCGGTTTCTCCTCTTGCCTTTTGAAACGTTCCCAGATGTTGCTGAATCGCCCTTAGCCTGCACTCCCGCCAGCGCTGTGTGCACCGCTCTCCCAGTCCACAGTACACGCTGCTCCAATCCCGGGTGACTGTCAGCCTCTTTCATGAAACACGGCATTTCGGGAGCCTGAGCATCTTCTCATCACTTCGGGGTCATTTGCTTTCTCTTCTCTGTGGCCCGACTCGTTCGACTCCTTTGCCCATCTGTCTTCCAGGTCTGGGACTTTTTCTTCTCGGTCTGTAGGATGCTGCCCCTGGGAGAGAAAGTAATCCTTGTGATGTCCGTTTGCATTTCTCTTAACTGCAGCTGAATTTATGAATCTCAGTTCGTCTTCCGCAGCCCAGCCTATGAAGGGCCTCGCCCGTGATTTATTCTAATATTTACATGATTTCTTTTGTGTGCATTTAATTTTCTGGTCCGTCTGGAGTCTCTTCCAGCGAGCGGTGTGACGTGAGCCCAGAGGCACTTTTCCCGCGGGCGGTGCGACGTGAGCCCAGAGGCACTTTTCCCGCGGGCGGTGCGACGTGAGCCCAGAGGCACTTTTCCCGCGGGCGGTGCGACGTGAGCCCAGAGGCACTTTTCCCGCGGGCGGTGCGACGTGAGCCCAGAGGCACTTTTCCCGCGGGCGGTGCAGTCCCCCCAACACTGGTCACTGCAAAGTGCACCTTCTCCCCTGACGTCGCGAGGCGCGAGCCGCTTCACATGGTAGTTCCTGCCTCAAACCCTCCGCTCTGTCCCCCTGCCCGTCCGGCTCTCCAGGCCTCGCCGTTACGCAGCTTAACTACCAAGACTCCCGCCCCTACCCCCCCGGGCCGAGGCCCCTTCTCTGCTCGTCTTTTCAGGATTTCCCGTCCGCTCCTGACTTTTCCGTATGAACTTCGAGATGAACTTGTTTAGCTAAACGATCTTTGAGGTGCCGAGCCTCTTATTCAAGATGCCGAGTCTTTCTGTTTGCTCCACGTCTGCTTCCTGTTCCTCGACTGTATCTGAAAGTTTTCCTCGTGGACCCAGGTCCTGTTTCTTGAGTTGGCTTCTACTTTGTGCCGCTGTCCTGGCTGCCACCGCTGTCCTTCTGCGATGATGAACGAGGAACTTTCTCGCATGTCTCACCCGAGTTTGTCGCTTGTACCTCTGACGGATACTGATTTCGGATGTGTCTGTAAGGCGCCCGGCCTGAGCTCTTCTAAAACGACAGCGTCATGAAAGCCGACAGAGCAAGACAAACAGGTGGGGGGCTGCTCGGGGCAGAAGGAAACTGAGGTTCCGGTTCATGCGACGTGCGGTCTTGCCTGGGGACAGCTGGGGACGCGGCCGGCAAATGGCATAGCTAGCATGGACGCTGAGTCAGGGGCGTGTTGCTGGGCTGGTGACAGCGTTGGCATTTTGGGTGCAGAACATCCTTGTTTCTGAGCAACACAGAGCGTCAGGCGAAGGGCGCTGCGACGGCAAGTGAGAGCTGCGCGGACGCGCACGCGGAGGCGGAGGCGGACGCGGACGCGCCCACCGCTGGTGACCGCAAGGAGCTCACTGCCCTATTCTTTGGGCTTCTCGCGTCAGACGCCAGTGCATCTTTGCTCCGAGCGTCGCCAGCTCCCCCTCGGCTCCTCCCTCCCCGGGCCCCCCAGCACCAGGCGGTAGGGTGGAACCGGAGCCGAAGACGCCGCCCGGGTGTCAACCTGGAGAGAGAGCCCGGGACGCCGGGGCCGTGCCAGAGGCTGCCTCGGACGCCCTGGATCACAAGTTCAAGCTGCTCCCACTCGCCCTAGAGCAGCCGGGGTCCGAGACCCTGTCGCTTCCTGCCCGCAACTGAGAGGACAGGCTCTGGTGGCGAGATGCCAGCCCTCCCCGGGGGTTGGGGGGTGACGGGCCCAGGGGGAGCGGGACGGGGACAGGGAGGGACAGGATGGACTGCACCTGCCAGCAGCGTGTCCTCTGCGCCCACGGATCCACCGCCCCGCGCCGAGTTGAGCTCTGGGCAGAGAAGGAGGCGACCTCGCCCGACCCCGGCTTCTCTCGCCGTCGGGCCCGGGAACCCCCCGCCCCCGGCAAGAAGGAAGTGTTTTCCCGCGCAGGTTGGCCTTCTACACCTGCGGGAAGGCCTCCTTCTCAGGAAGACAGTGTGACGGGCACCTTCTCACACCCACGGCGCCCGCGGGAGCAAGTCAGTGCGCGTCCAGCGTGGCTCCGAGAGGGAGTCGGTCGGCCCGGCCGCAGCCTTTGTCCCCAGGGACCTGGGGGACCTGCGGGGTGTCGCCTGCAGTCGCGCCGGCTGTGGGCTCTGTGCTCGGCTGTCCCTCCTCTGCCGCCTGCTGGCCGCCGGAGCCAGAGGTCAGTACGGGAGGCGCCGCGTCCTTCTTCATCTTTGGTCACCGCCTGCCACCCAGCCCGCCCGTGGGCCTTGGGTAGAAATCCGAGTGCAGCTGCACGGGGCTGTGTCAGCCCGGCCTGGCGGTGCCACCTGCCGTCTGGCCCGTGGCTTTTGGCCGTTTGCGTCTTTAGGGCTTGCTGAGGTTTTTGTACCTTGGAGCTCATCCCTGGCGGTCTGGTCACTGGCGATAAAGCAGGGCACGTGTGGCCAGGACAGGCCCCTGGCTCTGTGAGGCCCCCGTGGCCCCCCCGGCCGTGTGAGTGTCCTCTTCGCGTGGAAGGGGACCTGGTTTCCTGGGATCTCCCGGCCCTTAGGGACACTGTCTGGAGGCGGGAAGCAGCGACAGCCCCCGTCCTGTTAGGGATCCAGCACCGCCTCCGTCAGGTCCCGGGAGCAGAGCTGCGCTGTCCCTGCGCGGGGCGTCTGGGTCTCGGTGGAGAGCCGGGCTCCCATCCACGGAGAGAGCCCGCCGCCGCCGCCCACCCGAGCCGGGAGCCGGTCCTTCTCCGCCCGGTGGGCCTGCGGATTCCCTGCCCGACGCGACACCCGTCCGGGGCTCCTGACCTCGGGTCTCGCCTGCCCCCGCTCCCGTCTCCTCGCGCCCAGGTGGCTGAGGGCACCGCATCCCTGCTCCTGAGCGGCTGCGTAGGGTCCTCCCGGGCCCAGAGCGAGTGAAACCGGCCTCACGCCGCCTCTGGTCCTGTCCAGACACCCGCTTCCACTGATAAAAGTCCCGAGAACCGAACAGAGAGATTCCCAAGTGACAGGTCGGGGCCATCAAACGTCACCTGTAGCCTTGGAGAGGAGACCTGCTGCTGTTAAACCAGGAACAAAAGGGTGCTGTTTATTGACGCATATCGGAACCCACGACTCACAGTAGGAGAACTGGCCGTTTATTCAGATGCGAAAACCAAGGTCAAGAAGTTGAGGAGGCCTCACCCAGGCACCCAGGCCCCGTCCCAGGCGTTCCTGCGCTGCAGTCACCTGTACCCTGGCCTGCGGGGGACGCAGTCCACACCGTCCTGCTCAGAAGCCTCCCAGAGCACGCGCGATCCAAGCAGGAGCTTCCACAGAACCCCCGGGGACCGGCCCTCCTCGCCGCCCGCCCCCGTCATCTGAGGACCGTTGCCGAGGTTCCCTGACCGCCCAAGCTGTCCCCCACCCTGGCTTCTGTCCACGCTGCCCACTCCATCCAGAAAGTTTTGTCAAGCGCCATCTTACCACCGAGAATCTGTCTCCCCTGAAGTTTGCTTCCTGCTGCCCCAGCAGCCAGCCCGTGCCCCGCGCCTGTCGGTTTCTGTCCGCTTCCCCCAGCAGACAGTCCGCCCTGACTGTGGGCCCCGCTGGTTCACGGCTCCGCCTGCGGACCCAGATGACAGACTGGCAAGTGGCTCACGAGAAATGTGTGTTGAATCAGTGAGACACTGAGCTGCTCTGTCCTATAACCATCAAGCCGAGAAAACTAAATCCATTCATTCTCCCGGGCCCTAAGCTCTTGGTTCTGCTGTGAAGTAGGATCAGTGCTACCAACGCCTGCATCTCCTTCACGGAAATAATGATTTTGCTAGAATTATCTCAAGCAAGGCTTTGGAGGAAAGAGAAAATGCAGCTTTTGGAGTTCCCGTGGTCTAGTGGCTGAGGATTCGGTGTTGTCACCGCCGTGGCGCAGGTTCCATCCCCAGCCCGGGCACTTCCGCCTGCTGCCAAGGAGCTGGGTCACAATGATGAGAAGACACGCCGGCCTCAGTGCGTCTACACCCGCAGAGGGAACCACGGCAGCTCCATGCAGGTCTTTACATTTAAGCTGCAGGAAATGAAAGTTTCATGAGCTCAGCTGCTTCCCAGGCTAAGAGCTAAGTAGCCTCTGGCCAGCGTCACAGCAGTGGACAGTCAGGTACAGGACGTGCCATCGGCATAGAGTTATTCTGAAAGCCCAGATCTGAACCTGTCACGGCCTGGAGCAAGTCTCTGTCTACAGCTACTTTGGGATAAATTGGGGTTAATTAAATAAGACAGACAAATAAATTAATCTTGTTTAAATACTATGTTGTGGAGTTCCTGTTGTGGCTCAGCGGGTTAGGAACCCAGTTAGTATCTGTGAGGACACTGATTTGATCCCTGACCTCACTCAGCAGGTTAAGGATCCAGCGTTGCCATGAGCTGTGGTGTAGGTTGCAGATGCACCTTGGATCCTGCGTTGCTGTGGCTGTGGCGAAGGCCGGCAGTTGCAGCTCCAACTGGACCCCTAGCCTGGGAACCTCCATATGCCGCGGTATGCCCTAAAAATGAATAAGTAAATGCTGTATTGTGGCAACAATATTGAGCAGGTTTATAAAGAATCACTTTGATAAATCATCTTGCTAGATTCCACAGGGATGTGTGCCTGGAGAAAAAAAGAAGTGAAAGCCGTAGCACGAGTCCACACGGGGACGTTGGGAAGGGCATTTAATTACGCCCAGGGCTGCGTGCCCACTGTCCGTTCCCCCTCGGGCGTCGGTGCAGACGGCTGCGGGCAGGTGGCTCAGGATTCCCCCCCCCCAGGTTTGTCTCCGCGGCCCCTGTAATCACAGCCGGCCGGCGAGACCCAGCTGCCGGGGGTCTGGAGGAAGTGTGTTGTTCCCTTCTGTGTGTGTATATATATATATATATATATATATATATATATTTTTTTTTTTTTACCTAAAAATGTGTGGGAATGAGCCTCTGGTCCTCACATCTTGGAAAATGGATTTCTAGACTTGAAAATGCCGTTTGCTGGCCCCTCTCTTTCCACGGTCGCTGCTGGACCACAAGTCGGGGACTCGGACCTGTGGCCTGGCACAGGCTGCCTCGCATCCCCGCGTCTCTGCAGCCACAAAGCCGAGCCGAGCGGCCCTTGGGGACTTGGGTCCCACCCTGGACCAGGCGACCGAGTGTGGACTTGAACACACGCGTTGAACAAAGGCAGCGACGCTCCCTGGGCGCCCCCTGGCCTCCAGTCTCCAGGAAGAGTGAGGCCCTGTCTGGCCGGAGTCTGCGGGACTCTGGGTGCGAGACGGCAGAGTGGGGGGTGTCCTCCTGGCCCCGTTCACCAGGCTGGCGTTTCCCTCCCCTCCTGCCCACGCCGCCCCTCCGTCCTGGCATCTCCCGCCTGATGGCACTTCAACCTGTGCGTCCTCTGCGTCTCAGCTGTCACCACAAGCACAAGGTCCCTTGAACTGTTGCAGGAGCCTGGCACAGGGCATTCCTGGGCTTGAATCCCTCATCCCCAGTTGGTCCCAGAAGTTGATTTATTTCATTTATTTCAATGGCTTTCTGCTCGCTGGAAAGAAATTGCATCTACTGCACCTAAGTAACTTGGATGTGGGCTGCAATTATCCTGACGCAGCCCTGATCCCACTGGGCAGAGAGGCTGGCCCAGGGGCTCCTTGCCAAGCGTGCGACCTGCTTTGTGCGCACGCATCAGAAATGGCACTTTGCAGGAGGGGTTTTATTCAGGCGACGGCTGGGGAACAGCGCCTCTGTCGCGGCGCCCCTCGGCGGTGCCGGTGAGTGTGCCCTCCTGCAGAAGCACACGAAGTCCCCGCCCGACAGCCTGTAGAAATGTGTGGAAACCGTAGTTGACTTCCTCTGGCTGAAACGCACAACTGGAAAGAGGTGCGGTCTGTCGCATGTTAGCGTCTTTAACCCTTTGAGGAAGGACCTCTGCAGCCACTCACTTGCCCGGGTGCCTCCTTGTGGAGACGTGGGGGACTCAGCTGGGTGTGTGTCAAGTCCCCGCCCAAGTCCTGCGGGGTCCCTCGAACTGTTAACGCAGCGTGGGGGGTGAATTTCGGCTCACGGTGGGGGGCGGGGGTGGAAACATACTTTCTGTGTAAAAAAACAACAGGATTGGGCTAAAAATGTATGAAGTCAGCACACGTTGTTTCCTGAGAAGCTGCTCCGTCAGAGTCCAGCTTCACGGCCAGGAGCTCTGCAGCCCAACAGTTTTATTAAGGGAACAGACAAAGTCTTCCTAAGCGGTCACCCTTGAGGCTGGAGAGGAAGGCTCTGTCCCCACGGCCTGTCACAGCGGGCCGGTCACCTCCCGTCTTAGTCATCACTGCCTTTCCTGGTTTAGGCTCTGTTATGGGCTGAGTCACGTCCCCCGAAAAGACATATCGCAGTCCAGCCCCCGGGCCCTTACCGAGGACAGGGGCACGAGGGCAGAATGGAGGGGGGCCGCACTCCAGCACGACAGGTGTCCCTGTAACGGGCCAAGAGACGGAGACACACACACAGGGAAGAACACCGTGGAACCAGGGAGGCAGAGGCCGGAGGGCGCAGCCGCAGCCGCCCCACAAGCCGGGAGAGGCCAGAGTCTGCAGCCTGGGCCCTGCTGGCTCCCGGGCTCCGGGCGTCTGGCCTCCAGACCTAGGAGAGCGCGTCTCTGCTGTTCTAAGCCACCCAGTTCGTGGCACTTCGTCACAGCATCCACAGGATGCGAACACGCTGCCCCATGTCAGCCCGTCCAGAGGAGAACGGGACCGGCCCTCCCTCCCAGATGGTGTGACACGTGGACAGTGGCTGCAGGTCGCGCTCTTGTGAGCATGTAAAGGCGTGTGCGTGGGAACAAAGCCTAGAAGGCAGCACGGGAAACGACTGTTATTCAGAGGGCTAGAATTAAGGGTTTCTTTCTTTCCTCTAATCCTCCAAATTTTTTAATACTGTTATATCACTTAAATTTTAGTCCAAGTTAATTTTAAAAATTCCCAAGCTGCAGTTCCTGTCGTGGCTCAGTGATTCACAAATCCGACTAGGAACCATGAGGTTGCGGGTTTGATCTCTGGCCTCACTCAGTGGGTTAAGGATCCGGTGTTGCCGTGAGCTGTGGTGTAGGTTGCAGATGCAGCTCGGATCCTACATTGCTGTGGATGTGGTGTAGGCCGGTGGCTACAGCTCCGATTAGACTCCTAGCCTAGGAACCTCCATATACCATGGGTGTGGCCCTGAAAAGGCAAAAAAAAAAAAAAATCCCAAGCTAAGTGGGTTTTCTGGTTCAATCAAAACACTCTGGAAATGCCTGCTTCCACTGGCTTTGCTGGGGAAAGCCAGATCTAAAGGCTGTCTCGGCCCGGTCAAGACTGCTGTTTATCCTGAAAACTAGGAGTTTGGGTGCCGTCTTAGACTTTGTGCCGGGGTGAGGGCCTCAGTCCCCCAAGGCCCAGCCCCGGTGAAAGCATCGCTCCAGCGTCTCCCAGCGCCCAGTGTGGTTGTCGGAAGGTCAGGCGATGCCCCTTTGAAGGGGGTCTCTCTTCTCACCCTGGCTGCATTTCAGGTTTGTCTGTACTTGGTTTTCTGCAGTTTCACTGCAGATGCCTGGCTGTGGACACCCGCTTCCTGATCGTGCTTGCAGCACACTGGGTTTGGGTTTGATCTAATTTGATTCTGTGGTTGAATGTAATTAATTGGTTCTGGAAACTTATCAGCCGTTATCTTTCCAACGTGTTGTCTTCATTCTCTCACTCCTCTCTTTTTGAGGCTATGATTAAATATGTATTAACCTTTAACACTGAATGTTCTATGTCTCTTACCTTTCCTTCTGTGTTTTTCATTTGTAGTCCATCCGTGATGATTTTTGGAAATGCTTCTAAGCTGTCTCCCAGTTCACTAATTCTCTCTTTAGCTCTAATTGAGTCTTAAATCTACCCAGTGGGTGTTTAATTGAGTTATTTAATTTTTTTCTTAAGAATTCTTAAAAACTTCTTTTTACTTTTCGTAGTTTCCAATTCTCTGCCCATTTTTGAGCTTGGTTTTGTGTCTTAAAACACAGTGAACGTGACTCTGGTCTAGACCACACGTGGTAGTTCTAGTACCCGGAGTGCCTGGGGCTCTGTGTCTGGCGTCCTTTTTCTCCGCTCCCTCACCCTCACAGGGTGCTGTCTCTCGCGTGCGGTTGTCTCTGACCAGGTGCTGGACATGGCGAAGTGTCTGTTTGTTTTGTGAGCATCTGAAGACGCCACCCGAGGCCTGGGATGACAGTCCTCCCTTAGGGAGTGTCCCCTCACGCCGTGACTCAGTGGGGTGAGCGGTCTGGGGCCGCCTCAAACCGAGCGCAGGCCTGGGGTCTTCTTGGCCACCTTGCTGGCCGGAGCGCTGCTGAACGGCAGGAAGACCGCGCCATCCTCACTCCCGGGCTGAAGTCGCCAGCCCAGAGTGGGGGCTCCTGTGTCAAAGTCTCCAGTTTGGTGGGCCCCAGATTCCAGCTCTTCCCTTTGGCTCCGGAGGCCACCGGGAACACAGCTGAGATTTCAGACATGGCTTTCTGCTCGGTCGCCACCTGTAAGATCCAGAGAGGCCTTTGGGGCCAGATCTGTCTCTGGGCTCCAGCCGCCTCTCAGAATTCAGTCCTACCGTCTCTCACTATTCTGTCCATTCTTTAATGCTTTGAAATTTGATTTTCTTTATTTTACATTTTTCCCAGCTTTTTGAATTATCCTCTGTGGGATCTAGCAAAGTACACGGTTATTATAATTAGGTATATTTGTTATTTTAGTTCCCTTTGTTATCTTATGAAATTGTATTTGTTTTTATAATTTCATAATGTTGCAGCAGATTGCCTAGTCTGCCATTTACTAGAAGCAGCCGTTCTTTCAGTAAGAAACTCAAGTATAGATAAAGCCGTGCTTAAAATTTCCATCAAAAAGAACACACTTTCTCTCCAAGCCCATCAAAAATTTTCCAGGTGATAGAGTTTCACATCTATTAACCCATTTAAAGTCACTCGAGCTGTCTCAGATGTTCTACCGTCATCATCCACGTTTTTACATGAAGAAGCTGCAGCCCAGAGACCTGGGATAGCTTGACTGAGAATCCGCAGCCAGTCGGGGGCAGAGCGTGATGTAAACCCACCTGCCTAACTTCGTGGCCCATTCTCTTTGTCTCTGCACTTGAGTTGGGCTTGAAAACTGATATTTTAATCTATGCTTCGTGCAGCAGAAAAGAGTTCTTCGGGAGGTGAGTGGCAGCCATGAACAGCCAAGAAATCAATGGATAAAATATGCTTTCACTGCATATTTTATACAAATTTCTTCAACCATAAAATTTGACAGCTTGTAAATAATGGTTTAAGAAATCCAGAGAGAAGGGAGGTAAAATCAATTTAGAGGCTGATTGACCCTAGTCTTTGACTGTAACCCCCAGTTCTCTGTCTCCCTACTCACAGTGGCATTTTGTGGATATTCACTTCATTCCAGCGCCCCTCCCCACACTCAGTGTCTAGAAGGCAGAGGAATTATAACACAAAGGTACATTTATTTTAGGAAGTATATAAGATGGGAAATGAGTTTACAGTTTTAAACTATTAAAATTAGCTTATAATTTAGCAACTACAAAGCAGCCTGGGATGGTGAGTAACTAGATATTAAATAATTAGGTACCTAGATGCTAACCTAAGATTTGAAGTAACCTAACCCCAGAATAACTCCAGAGTTGTCTTAGAGGAACATTAAAATGCCCTTTTTTATCATTATTTTAAGATGTAAAACAATCTTTTGTGCAAAACACTGAATATAAAACAAATTCCAGAAAAGTATCCAAAACAGTAGTTAAAAATTCTTGTTAACATCTGTCTTGGGATTGCTTGAATGAGGTTGCCCAGAGAAGTTCCCTACAAGATTTTATTCCAGGAAGCATCAATCTAATAGGCCAGTCTGAAAACCACGTTGTAGACGGCACTTCCTGGGGTCCTTATAAAATGCAGATTCTGCTTTAGTAGGTCGGGGGCGGGGCTAAGATTACACTTCTAACAGACTCCCTGGTTCCCATGCTGCTGGGGGTGAGTATCTCATTTTCAAGATACCAAGTTCAAAAAGGTTGTTTTTTAATCACATGTAGGAGATGGAAGAAAAATCCAGTAACCGTACCAATAAAAAAAGTCCAATAATATTCTAAGTATTTTAAAACATAACTAAATTTGTCTACAAAACTAGATAAGGCTTTTTTTTAGTACCACTTTTTAATATTATTTTCTAACTCATAAATGACAATCAAGCTGGCATGTGAAACACACTTTTCAGATTTTTTTTTATTGATATGAAGAGCTTTTAAGAGAAAATCCCACGGAACCTTAACGAAAAGACCTTGGTAAGCATATATGTCATCAGAAGAGGGTGAGAGAGTTGTGTGTGTGTCTGCGTGTGCTGTACCTTCAAGCTTATGAAGACACTAAAACAAAACTGTGTTTTTAATGTCAAGTAGCAAAGAAAATAAATAGGGGGAAAAAAATGTAAAACTAGATGTCCTCACAGACAATTTATCCTAATGGATGGAAATTTTTCTTTTTCCCAAATACAAAGTTCAGTGTGCTACAGCATATGCTTCCTTTATTCCAGAGTGCAATTCACCTAAAATAGAGGACTCATAGCTAAACGTAGAAAATCATCCGATGCTAACAGGAAAAAATGCATGGCCAATATCCAATGAGATCGAGAAGGAAAAAGGAGGGGGAGGAGAGAAAGAAGAGGAAGGAGGAGGAAGAGGACGGAAGACAGGGAAGGAGAGGGAAGAGTCTTTCAGGGGGTGTTTGGTTATTTTTTATTATTATTATTCTCCAAAGAAAAGCATCTTTATTTTATTGTTATACATGGAGATCCAGAGTCAGGTAACTTCTAAAATCTCCCCCATGAACCTCTTATGAGAAGAAACAATCCCCAATGCCCTCCACGGCAATACGAAAGTTCCACGGTTTGTGCTGCAAACAAACCTCAGTTGGGAAACTGAGCCAGATTCCGTACTCAGCACCCTGTCCGTCGTCTTCGGTGAAGCAAGACTCTTGAGGAGATCAGGAAGCGGGTGGAGAGACAAGCTAACCACACAATGCAGGTAGAACACCTACTGTATTTTAAAGAACACAATTCCTCAACACAGCCTAGCTTCTGACTAGAAGGTAAGGTATTTCACCTTCAAGAAACCTGATACAAATGGATTAAAAACTCCCCGTTGGCAAGATATTCTGAAAATCCATACATTCCTAAAGCTTCAGTCCACTTTGTGATCGAACGTTATTATTCTTATCATCGTGTTTTTCTTCCTTGCTTTATCTGGAAATAAACATTCAGCTTGTTGGAATTTGTGAAGCCAGAGACAGGCTTCACTCTGGGTCTGGGTCTGTTAACTCCATGATAATTCTAAAGCTGCAGACCTACTTTTCAAACACTGAGTTTCCTTCTCAGTAAATTATGAGAAGAAAGAGGACATTTCACCAGTTTGCGGCTCTTCATTTCTTGCTGTAGATGCTAGTTGCCCCCGTGTGTCACGTGCTTTCACCCTGAAGAGTGTCCTTTAACATCTAAGTGAGGGTCTGTTGGTTGTAAATGCTGTCAGCTTTCAATGATGTGAATATGTCTTGCTTCGACCTTCTTTAGAAGGATATTTTTTTCTTCCTATGGAATTTCTCTAGATTGATAGTGTTGTTGGGTTTTTTCTTTCATCCTTTTTAATAATATCCTTTACTTTCTGGTCTCCATTGTATTTCATGAGGAGTTAATTTATGATCCTGTCCATGTGTCTTTTTTTCTCCAGCTAACTTCACGATTTTCCTTTTATCTTTCTTTTCAATAGCTTAGCTACAATGTGCCTCGGTCTGATTGTTTTCATATTTATCTTACTTGGGGTTTGATGCAATTCTTGGATCTGCAGATCATGTTTTTCATCAAATTAGGCAGGCATCTGCCCATTATTTCCTCAAAACTAAAGTTCATACGTCAATATCACCTTCTTCTCCTTCTGGCCTCCAATTATATGTATGTTAGACCATTCAGTAGTGTCCACAGATCCCTGAGGCTCTGTTCTATTTCCATAATTTTCCTCTCTCTTTTTTCAGATTGGATAATTTCTGTTGACATCTTCAAATCAGTTACTCTTCTTTCTGGTATTCCCTACCTGCCAGAAACCTGCCTAATGAATTTTTCTTTGCAGATACTATACTTTTAAGTTCATAATTTCCATGATACTTCCTTATAATTTCCAAATTTTTTCTGAGATTCTCAATCTGTTTGCTTATTGATAGTATACTTTCCTTCAATTCTTTGAACATATTTGTAAATCTTTGCCAAGTGCAGCATCTGGGCCATCTCAGTACTGGTTTCTATCGACTGCTTTTTCTCATGAGTGTTGATCTCATTTTCCTCTTTCCCAGTATGTCTGGTGGTTCTTTGTTTCAGTGTTTTTCTCCAACCACATTCAGCTGTTCAGTTGGAGGCCTGGCGTGTGGAGAGCTCACTCAAGTTGTGGTTCGGCCACGGTAGAGTTAGTGAAACAAGAATGGAGCCAGGAGGCAGAGAGAATTTCAAGAAAGTGCTTATAGTGGTTTATTGGAGTATAAACTGCATCAGAGAAGACAACCCCAAGAGTTGAAGGACTGTTGGAGCTAAAAACTAGAGGTCTGCACAGAACTGCTTTGCTGTCCCTGCCCAGCCACAGGAGAAGAACGCTGGTGGTGGTCGTTAACAGCAAAATGATTGCAGATAGAGATAGTGTGTCTGTATACAGATTGTGGATAAAATGTTGTAGAGGCTGGGTTCTGTTACCGTCCTCTTTTCGGTATTGACACGACAGCAGGCAGCTCAGTCACTGGACGACAACCATGAACTTGGCTGCATGCGTCAGCTGTGCATATGTGGAAGTCCGAAGTGCTTCCCAAGCCCTCCGCCTTAACCTCTGACATAGATTTAGTTGCTCTGTGGCTCTTTACAGCGCTTGGCATTAGGTTTTGCTGGGCTGGACCACGGTACATCTTTGCCCAAGCGTGTGCTCCTAACCCTAAGGCGTCCTTCTGGTGTCACCCCTGAGTGCCACAGGTATTGATGTGGTACCGAGAGCTCTCCTCTGGCAGGGCTGGAAATCTGGCAGCGTCTGTACTGCTCGGCTTCTAGTGAATGTCTCGCTCTCGGTCCCCTGCCAGCTTCTAGCTCATAGCCTTGGTTAGTCTCGTCTTGTGCCTGGACAGCCCGGCCCTCGGCCGCACAGTCAGGGGCCCCCGCAGGACTCCCGGGATCCTCTTGCTGCACGGCTCTCCCTTCTCTGATGTTCTGCTCTACGGATTCCAGGGGCTTCGGGGACCCAGAGCTCTGATTGCTGCTAGCGCAGCTCAGAGGGACTGCCACGCTCTCCTTGGGTCCCAGCCCTCTGCACCACGGCCAGAAAATTGTTCCCAAGAAGAGAGCTGGCACATGGGGCTTAGCTCATGAGCCTCCTTCTGTTAAAGGCCGTGACCCTGTGATGCCAGTCACCTGCTGCTGGAAAACAGTCGCTCATGTTTTATCAGATTTTTTTACACTGTGGCCGCAGAACTGTCCAGAACAGTGTCTCCATCGTAGACGGCTGGCTGTTACTATTTCTGCGAACCTTTCCAGTAAATGCGTCCTACGGTACAGGATGCATCAGAAATGCGGTGTTGACAAATGACATGATCCGTGCTCCCGTGAAGTTTACACTCTACAGGCGAAATGATGTTAAACAAATTACCACAGAAATAAATCTGTGCGGGAGTTCCCATCGTGGCGCAGCGGAAACGAATCCAACTAAGAACCATGAGACTGCGGGCTCGATCCCTGGCCTCGCTCAGTGGGTTAAGGATCCGGCGTTGCCGTGAGCTGTGGTGTAGGTCGCAGACGCGGCTCGGATCCCGCGTGGCTGTGGCTGTGGGGAAGGCCAGCGGCTACAGCTCCTGTTAGACCCCTAGCCTGGGACCCTCCATATGCCATAGGGTGTGGCCCTAAAAGCAACAAAAGACCAAAAAAAAAACGGAAGAGAAAGAAAAGAAAGAAATCTCTGTCACAGAAGTAAATCTGTGGTTTAAGTTGTGATTAAAACAGAACAGACGACCTCCCCTAATTTACACCAGGGGAGAAAGCGCCTTCAGCAGGGACTGAGGGACGCGCAGGCCATCAGACAAAAGCTTACGGGAAGAAGTATGAGAGATAAAGGAACACAGAGGCAACAGGCCACGGCTGTGAGATGAGGTCCCCAGGCAGGAACACACGTCTCCTGGGGCTGGACTTGGTGGCTAGGGGCAGCCGCCCAAGGTGACGCCGGAGGGGTGGGGGGCGGGCAGGGGCTTCGTTAGCAGTGATCCGAGGTTGTGTGAGGTTGTGTCTTTGGAGAAATGGAGCATGGGGCGGGGGTGTTTTCTGCAAGATCAGCCTTTGAATTATGTCCTTAAGTGTAGGTAACAGGATGTTAATTGGTGGTAACACGCTTGTCACGCTGACTCTTCCGAGAAAACAAAAACAAATATGCCTTTTAGAGGATTAAAGCCCAGCTTTAATCCATCGCCTTAAGGAATCAGTGTGCTGTAGGTCAGCATTTTGTGAGAAGACAAAATTTCCATAGCGATCCCGCCCTTTCAAACGTTCAGAGGATGAGCTCGTAACCGGAGAGCCCCTTCCAGTTCTGTGAGTTGTTTCTCTGTCAGGCTTACTTGGCTCTGGCGAGAACCAAATGAGGGAAAACGCTAGAATTAAATGCATCAGGCTAGTTTTCTGGAGGTTAAGCCTGAAGGCAAAGAGGAAGCAGATGTGAGGGGTTTGGGAGATGAGGATGGCCTACAGGTAAATCACTTTTACCGTTATTGGAAATATTTCCAGAATCTCCCTTGGAGGCCTGGCGTGAGAAGTCAATTAATAAACGTCTGTTGCTAGCAAGGTTATCCTGCTGTCTCACGCTTCAGCTGAAGCTTAAACATTTTTAAATCATTGAAGAGAAAACTTCAAACATTATCTACAAATTGTATCTTAGGTCAGCCATGCACAAATTATATTTTTGGTCAGTCACCAAATTTGCCTATTATTTCCATCCACTCAAATTAGGCAGTTTTTGCCCAATGTAGACAAATAGTGGTCAGTTTTGGCCTCAGTCACACAGGTATTAAAATAGTTTCTTTTGGCAGAAATAAATTAGTATTCATATGCAGGTCATACTTTCTCAGACTATTGCAAAAGAAGCTATGTTAATTAAAATTGTAAATGCATTCTGATATAGTAAAAGCATGCATCTTTCCTGGGTCAGATACTAGCCAAAAATGCATCACTGTCTCGGTGTGTGTGTGTGTGTGTGTGTGTGTGTGTGTGTGTGTGTATGCGCATGCGCACATGTGCACACACACGTGACGTGGGCAGCTACATGCCGTAATCATGTGCATATATAACCTATTTTCTCAATGTCACCTCACATATATTTGACTGGGCTAAATTACTGAAAATAAAATGTATGGTATGATATATTGCAACCATATATTGTGTACAGTTTGTATATAAAAAAGAAAGAATGATTAAAAGTCGATGAGAGACTGTTTATAAATCTTGATTGCTTCATAATTTTAACTTTGAGCAACATTTTTATCATAATTATAGGCTTTCTTAAAGCATTTATGCAGATTGTTGTTACTCAAAAGGGGGTTTATTCCATTTTGGTATAAACTACACTTTTTTTTTCTTTATGAAATCACTCTTTGAGTTCCTAATACCCAGTCCTCTTCCAGAGCTGCAAGATTCAAATGGCAGGAAGCACTTATCTGCAGGGGCTGTCCCCGTGCCCCTTAGCTACACGCGTGTCGCCCCACCTCGGGGTGAGCAAGCTCCAGCACTGTCCCAACGAGCGGCCAGCACCCTTAGACACCTTGGAGGGCCTCTTTGAACACTAAAGGGCCTGGGGGTCAAGTCCGTTTTTGTACCCACTTCTCAGATCAAAATCTTAATCCCTGGAGGTTTAAACTGTGACACCAATATTCAGTTCTAGAATCATAAGGCACTCGTTCCAGAAAGGAGATTCAGACCGAATCGAGTCCTGCCGCCTTACTTCTTAAGCCTGAAAAATCAAGATCCCAGAGAGGTGTGAGGTGACGGCCCTGCCGCAGATTCGGGCGTTTGCCTGCAAGGAGCTCAGGGTGACAGTGGTACTGGAATTTAGACTGAATTGCTCAGAGGCTTTGGCACCACGTGGATTCAAAACCACCAGAGGGAAATCCTGTCGGCTTTTTTTTTTTTGCACAGAATCGTCCCTTTCACCACGTGACCACAGACCTAAAAGGAGAGGAGGAAAAGCAGTGCATCGCCGGAAACAAAAAATGAAAATAAAAGCCCGCTCCCCCCCCCCCCAAAAAAAAACGCTTTAGGAAGTGTTCAGTGGACGGGAGGGAGGAGCGTCAGGGAAAGACGAGGGGGCTGTCCTGGAAGAAAGACCCGGCGCCCCAGATCCCACCTGCAGCCCGGCCCCCAGCGCGAGGACGGGACCCCACGCGCCAGACCCCCTGCTTAGTACCTGGCCTCCCCTGCGAGGCGCCCGGCGCACTTGGGAGGCCTGTACAGACATTTTTAATGGCCAGGTGAGGTCATGAGACAGGAGATACCCCCAACAAAGGAGTAAGGCCTCCAAAACCTATAGTCCACGAAACAGGTGTCACCGCAAGCATCCGACTGCACGCTCAGTCAGGAGATCCAGCCGTGGCCAGCAGGGGGCAGGGTTCGGAACCCGTCACTGTTTGATCACAAGACGCATGTGACAGCTCCGTGACAGGTACACGCTGCAGGTGGTGGAGGGTTCGTCTTGGGTTTTCCGATGGAAACGCTGACACGTCAAGGTCACAGAGCCCCAGGCCCTGGGCAGACCGGCAGCGCTCGGCGGGACCCCACGCTGTCCAGCGCTCCCGGCCCCGGGAAGTCAGCGCCAGCCACTGCCCTGGCCACGACAGAGGAGCCGGCACAGAGGAGCCGGCAGCTCCACTCTGCAGACGAGGAGCCAGGCAGGAGAGGTTCGGACACCTGCTCCGGGTCGAACAGCCTGGAACCACAGGACGAGGCCAGGCTCCCTGGCAGGCCATCCCGCACTGACGTCCCCATCACAACCGCTGCGTCACGAACACATCGCCGCACCTGCTGTGTGCCCACCTCTCCCAGGCCGTGGCCTCGTCCCCAGAGCAAAGGCTGGGAGCCTGGAGGGTTCTCGGTGCTCATCACCCGGGAATCAGTCAGGGACCACAAATATTAGACACTGGACACAGTTATATTTTAACTTTCCAAAGGATATCTGTTTAAGTTATGAGTGAATTACTGAAAAGGTCCACTATTCCATCTGTACGTGGTTGTAGTCACAGGCTGGAAGCTCTGTGTCTATGGGGGGGGGGGGTGCGCGTGTGTGTACGTGTGCGCGTGTGTGTGTGCGTGTGTATACATGTGTGTACTATGTACAGAAGTGTAGCAACCCCCCCTCCCTTTTCGGGTAGTTATCCAAGTCCTTCCCCACCGACGATGGTTAACCATTTGGTGAAGTTTGCCGGTAAGCAGAGCTGTGCTTCTACACGAAAGGGCTGCGAGAGAATGAAACACTGGCCCTGGTCAGCTCTGCCTCAGAGAACATTCTGATATTCCAACTGGCTGCCTCTTCAAGAACGTGTGGATTCAGTTCTCAGGCACCTGGCTCTGTGAGCGTTGACTTTTGGGAGCGGACACTTATGCCCGGTTAAACATGAATGTGGAAGTCCCACAAATCAGCAAAAATTCATTATTTTATGGCTCAGTAGTTGGTGCAGTATACATGGCATAGAAAAGTATTACCATGAGGGGTTCCCATTGTGGCTCAGCAGTTAATGAACCTGACTAGCATCTATGAGGACACGGGTTCGATCCTTGGCCTCGCTCAGTGGGTTAACGATCCGGGGTTGCCGTGAGCTGTGGTGTAGGTCACAGACGTGGCTGTGGTGTAGCTACAGCTCTGATTCGACCCCTAGCCTGAAACCAAAAAAAAAAGGTATTACCGTGAGAGTGGAATTACCTTTAATAACGAATGGGTGCACAGAACATAAAGGATGTTTTGGAGCCGATGATCCTAACCACGTCGCGGCCACTGCTGTGCTTTCAGAAAGCTGTCTCGCCTCCTGGATCCACCTGCGATGACGGCGCCGCCCCCACCAGAACCGGCTCCACTGCCAGCCCCTCCCCGGGTCCTGACCCTTGTCATACTTTCTCCAGTCTGAGCTCCCGCCAGTGGGCGCAGGCTATACCACCCAGTCTAGCCCGAAACCGTGTGGTTTCTGGGCCACACGCTCTCTGCACATCCGTTCCCTTTACCAAGTGTAACAGCCCATTTCCTATGCACCTGCTTCTTGCCCTGACTGACCTTGCAGCTCAAAGCCCGTGACCCCACGTGCCGGGGCAGGGCTGCCTGCGGGACCTGACCCCTGGCCGGTCTCAACCTCCCACCCGCCCCGTCTTTCCAGAAGGCCGGCCAGGGCCTGCGGGCCGTCGTGAGCTGCCCATCACGGTGCATCTCACAGGAACGGGGCCCGTGTGCACGTGTGTCCCTCGTCTGCATGCTGGACTCGACACACCATGTCCCGTGGGCTTCGCATTCTAATTCTTCCCCAAAATCGGGAAATAATTCCTTTTACTTGCAAGACAATGTGGTCTCTAGTAACTGTCAAGCAATCTCATAGAAATACTGGGGTGAACCAGGGGTTCTCAAATTCTAAGTCCCAATCAGAACCACTTTGGGGCCCTTTTGAAACTGCTGTGAAGGTTTTCAGAAGATTGGGTCAGCTGGTCCGGGATGGGGCCTGGACGTTGGAAAGTTCTAAGGGCTGCAGGCGATTCTTATGTGAAGTGTTCTCACTTAAACAACTGTTTTCTCAGGGAGTGTGGGGACTTTTACTTGTAAATACTGAGCTCTCTAGTCAGAGAGTGAAACGGTCTGCGTTTTTATTTCTGTACATTTAGGACGAGTTAATCCTATAGACCCCTGTGAAAACAGCTTTTCAAAAAGTTCACACATCTGGTTTTCCATTAAACTGTAATTTAAAAAATCAATGGACATGGGAAGTTTTCGTTTATCTTCCAGGTTCCACCCCCGGAAAATATTTGTTCTGTGTATTTTAAGAGGCCTGGGGGAGGGGCATTTCTTTTTGTTTTGAGTGCACGCCGTCAAGGAGAACACAAGGAGCCAGTGACAGCCTTATTTCAAGCACTGATTCGCCGCTTAGGAAAATGAGACTGTGTCAGGCTGTTCCTACAGTAGAGCAAATTGAAGTTGGTGTTTTGATGGCTCTTTATTACAACGCAGATAGTGGCCTACAGAGTCTAGCCATTTTCCCAGTTTCATTGGGACAGAATTGGCGACGAGCACCGCGTACATTTAGGGCGTCTGGCGTCGTGGTCTGAGGTGCGTACGTCATAGAATGGGTGGGACTCATGGCTTTACGGAAGTAGCAGTAAAGCAGCAGAGAAAATGCAGACCTTTTCCTGGCGGTGGGAATTCAGGGCTGACTCTCAGCAACTCTGTCTATAACCCACAGCAGTGGTAGTTATATTTATCACTTTTAATAATGCAATTATAACTGATCACAGTTCTTGCACTAAGTAATCTTAGAGCGCGACAGTCTCTGCCTGTTGAAGGTCTGCGCCCAATTCCCCGGGCCCACCTCTGGTAACCACAAACCCCACCTCACCTTCTTCGTTTCCCGCTTTGCTTTTGAAGTGTTAACTGGCGTGCAACACTGGTTCCCGTACAAAGCTTAGTGCCTGGATATTTCTGAACATTTCAGAATGATCACTGGTCGCCATCGGTGGCCGTACCGAGATACATTTTTTGGGAATGCGTTTCTGAAGGGAGCCTGTGAGGCACAGGAGTCACTGTCTTTCAAGAGAAGCCCAGGGACTCTCCCTAACCTTCCTGCCCATGTGTGCCTTTCATCACGTTTCGTAGCAGAAATCAGAATTTTGTTTTGGCCTTCCAGCTTCGAGAACGAGTTCTAAAAACAAGTAGTTGCCAGGATGGTCACGCAAAAGAAAAGCAGAAACGTGGCTGAAGCAGTAAGTCGACTGCAATCCGTATTATAAAAATCTAACAACAAGTAGTAATTCATTGTGGCACAGGTGTTACCTTGTAACACTAGGTGACAGGACGTCGTCGGCATTTGCATTTGTGGGCAAGTTGTCGTCGGCATTTGCATTTGTGGGCAAGTTGGGCATGAACCTTTGGGAAGACGCTTTGAGGATAACTAAGGCTCTGGGTGAGCAAATGGAATCTGCAGAAGCAGCCTTTGTGCCCCCGCTTTGCGGGCAGCAGAGTGTGCAGGACGCACACCCAGCAGCTCATGCTTAGAAGCAGGAGGACCAGCAGCTGCTGGGGCAGAGAGAAGAGGCGGTGCGGGCCTTTGGGAGAAAGAGGAGGGCCCAGGCCTGCCTCTGGGGCACCGAATTAGGGCCTCACTCTCCTGACACCCCCCACCACCGCCACTGTCCCCACTGTGGGAGGACCCGGTGTCTCTGGGGCCCATCCTGGGCACCGACGCTGAGAAACAGCCAATTCCAACCAATTCCAACCCAGACACCCGGACCGGGGGCCGTGGCAGTGAGGCGGCCGTGCCTGCCCTCTGCTCTCTGCTCGGGGCCCCGGGCCTCGCTGCCGTCTGACCTGGGCCCCCGCCACGGCACCTCTTGGGTCTCAGCACCGCCGAGGCCGAGGGAAAGCCTTGCTGCCGGAGCGAGTTCTCCGGGCAGAGGGCAGAGGCCCGGCCCCGGGGGAGAGCCCAGAGCTAAGAGGAGACAAGCGGAGCTGCTGCACTCGCTGTCCCCTGGCGCCGGGATCTGCAAAGCTGCCAGCGCCAGCACCGGGGTGGGGGTGGGGGCTTGCTCAGTCCCTGCCAGGCACCCGCGTCGCCCTCCACCGCCTGGGCGGAAGAGGCGCACCTCTGGTTTTAGAGAGTTCCAGCAGTGCCGAGGGCCGGCCAGAACGCAGAGCCCTCGCATTCCGGGCACCGGGCACCGGTGTCCACGTGGGTGCCCACGCGCCAGGCCTAGATGTGGGTTAAAACTCCACTTCACAACCCCCATTGAGAGGAGATATGGATTTGACATCTGTTTGCCAGAGTGTTTTGCACTTAGCCTAACACCCACTATTAAGTGACAAAATTGTGGCAGCCTGTCAAAGCCACATGACTGGCAGCTGCTCGCTTACAAAACCAGTCAAATATTTGCAGGTTTGGAAGCGTTATGCAGTGTTGTACCCCATCTTTCAGCGATTTAACATGTAAAATATAAGGCAGAGTTTTAAATCTGGATTCCAAAATGTTTCCATTTTCCCTACAAAAGGAAAAAGCTTTCAGGGTGTCTGCTGGAATGCGTCCAACGCAGCCTGCTTCCTCCCTTCCCACCACGAGATTCCTGCACAAACCCAGTTTCACACACAAAAAAAATGCCAAGGACCAAACTCTCTCTTCCTATTGTTACTGCCTCAGGTGGCAGAGCTAAATTACCTTAAACTCCGAGGGAATACAGTTTCTCAGAAGTAAATTGCAAATAATAATAATAATAATAATAATAACCACCCCGAGTAAGGCGACCGTTTAACAGTTACAGCACCTGCCTCGGGGGGGGGGGGGGGGGGGGAAGGAGCTGCGAGAAAGAGCACCCACCCCAGCATCTGAGCTCTTGGGCGATTTCTCAAAATGCCTCCTCTCCTTGCACCTCTGAATAGCTTAGTCCGATTAAGAAATGATTTGCAAATGACACAGTGTTTCTCTAGATTAAGGTCCTTTGAGTAAAGTCATGTGGGGTTTTGTCTCCACAATTAGAGCCAGACAGACAAGGACCTCCTGAAAACTGCAGCTGCGAGCAATGAAAAAAAAAATTATCATACATTTGTCCAAGATATATAGATAAGTACACACGCCTTACACCCTGGAACACGGAGGGGCTGACTGCTCTTAAAATGTTCACATGTACCTCTTTTTTTTTTAATGGCGATAAATATCATTCCTGGCGGTGGGAAGAGGTCAGAGGCCTTTAGGCAAAATACGGGGTCAGCATTTCCAAAAAGGCAGCTAGTCTGCTTTTGATGCACTTCCACAGGGAGCCAGAGGGTGCTGGTTTCCACTGGAAGCACAGTTCTAGAGAGAAAGGAGAGAGGAGGCCGGGCTCAGGCGCCTGCCCGGGTTTCCTGCTCCGGCCCTGGCCGAGTGGGCGGCCAGGGACCCCCGGCTCTCCCAGTCCGGGCTCAGCGAGGGCCGTGCGCTCCGGCCGAACGCGAGCCTCCTGGCTGTGGCTTTGACTTCTTACCTGGAGAGTTTTGTGTCCACAACACTAAGCCTTAGACACGGCCTCCAGCGGCAGCTGCCCGGTTGCTCGGCGGGGGAATGGGGGTGTTAAAAACCTGGAGCAGAGCAAAAATAAAATAAATAAAATAAAATAAAAGCAAGACCAAGGTGTCCCCTGGGCGGGAGAACAAAGCGGGAGCTGGTCCGGGAAGAGGGAGCCCAGAGCGAGGCCGTGGCGGGCAGAGGGCAGGGCGGCGCGCTAAGCCGTCGAGCGGACTGGGGACTGCGGGCGGGGCGGGCGTCCCCCCAGCCAGCGGTTTGGAAGGGCCCCGAAGGCCGTTCCAGGCGCACGTCCGTAGCCTGTGTGATGACAGGAGTGACAACTGTTTTAATGGGGGGCGGGTGCCGGAGAGAAGGGGGACTTTCGGGCCACCCAGCGCTGTGGGCCAGAACCCCCGGGGCCGGGGCGGGGTTGGGGGCGCGGGCTGGGCCGCGGCGCGGGGAGCTCGGGAGACGCGGCTCCACCTCCCCGCTCGAAACGGCGTCGCAGCTGCTCGCGAACCAACTGCTCGATTCTATTCACTGTCGAGTAGGAACAAAAAAGTGGCTATTTATTAGAATACTTGTTTGGTATTGTTCGGCGCCACACAAAAGGCGTTTCATTATGTGGAGGGATCCCCCTTCTCCAGAGAGAAACAATCACTTGAAATTGTCTTTAAAGTCTTTTCTATCGATAATAAATTGCATTTTCTTGTCCCCCTCGCCCGCAGCGTGCGTGTCTGGGAGGCAGGCGCGCGAGGCGAGGAGCGGCGTGTGCGTGTGCAGCGAGTGTGCGAGCCGGGTGCGCGTGTGAGTGTGCGCGCGAGTGTGCGCGTGAGTGTGTGCGTGCGCGTGGCGCCCGCGTCTGCCGAGCGGCGCCGCCGGGCGCCGGCCGGGCTGGGGTCCCCGGGCAGCGGCGCGCGGCGTCCGGAGCCGGCGGAGCGGGCGGAGCGCGCGGCCGGCCCAGCGGCGCGGGGCTGGGGAGGTGCCCGGGGCCGAGCGCCGGGGCGCGGCCGGGCCGGACCGGGGCCCCGCCGGAGCCGGAGGAGGAACTAACTGTAAGTGCATCTGGAACTTGCGCGGGGGCTTCCGCCCGCCCTGAGCCCGGAAGGGGGCGGGCAGGAGAGGCTCGGGAGGGGGCGCGGGGTCCCTACGGGCGACCGGCCGTAGGGGGTGCAGGTGTCCCCGCAGCGTCCGTCCTCGGGAGGGGACAGGTGGGGCGCTGCGCCGGCCGCCGCGGGAGGACTCGGACTCGCGCGCCGGCTCCGTTTGTCATTTTCTTATCTCTGCGCTCACCCCTCCCTCCCGCTCGGCTTTTTGGATTGGCCGCCGCCCAAGGGACCGAGACACTCTCTTCCACTTCGGGTCGCCCTTTGCGGGGAGGGGAGGGAGGTCGGGCCGGTCGCCGGTGGGGGGCGGGTAGCGTCCGCAGGCTCCCCTTCTCCTCCTGCCGGCGCACCCCCACCCCGCCGAGGCCCGGGCTCCCGCCCCGGCGCCCTTGCCCTTGGCAGAGCCAGCTCCTGCTCCCGGCGGTGCGCCCCCGGAGAACTGAGGCCCCGGGTCGAAATTACGTTTTAAAAATTAACATGTTGAGCGTGTGCCATTTAGTGAGAGGTGTTTGGGGCAAAGAATCAATTTAACTTTGACTGACCGACGGTCTTGACTGTGTTAATACTGCCACAAAAAAAAAAAAAAAAAAAAATCAATGAGCAGAGATCCCTTGACTTGACATGCGGCGGGTGGCCTCGGACCCGGCGCCTGGCCGGGAGCCCCGCGGGTGCGGTCGCTGCCTCCGCGCGGCGGGTTGGGGCCCGGCCCCCCCCCCCAGCCCCGCCTGCCAGGGGGCCGCTTTAGGTGCCGGTGCTCCCGGCGCGGGCGCCCGGTCCCCGGGGCGCCTCCTCCCTCCTCCTGCGAAATGGCACCCGTTCGGCGTCACGGCGCCGCAGGAGGCGAGCCTCGGTCCTCCGGGCGCGCAGCCAGGGCTCTCCGCACCCGCGCGCGCCGGCCGCCCGCCGCAGCCCCCTGTTTCCCGGGTTTGAGCCGCCCGCTGAGCGGAACGGTCGCGGGGTTTCAAAGGTGACATAGGTTTTCGGGCGGCGGCTGGTGCTGGAAACCCCGGGCCGGGCGGGGCGGCCTGGCTGCCATCGGCCGAGAACAGGACGGGGCCGGCCGCCGCGCCTGGGCGAGGAGCGGGCGTTGGGACACGAGAGCGGTCGCCGGTCAATTAACCCATTAAAAGCCCGCTTTACCTCACTGATTTCCCGGCGCGCGGGGGGCTGCGCCGCTGCCACCCCAGCTGGCGGAGACCCTCGGCCCCGCAGGCGGCCAGATGGGGGTTTTTCTTCCTCTGGGGTTGAGGGGGGGGCTGCTGTCCTCACGTCTGCTCCGCGGGTCAGTGCTGCCTGCGACAGGGGGGGAGCGCCTGGGGCTTTGAACCAGAGGTTAAGGCCAGGATCCAGGCAGAAAGGACTTGTGCCCCACCCCCACCTCCCTTGGGTGCTCCCAGTTTTCCTCTCCCGTGTCCCCCCCCACTCCCCCACCCGCAGCATCTCCCGTGGGTGGCTCGGCCTGAGGGATGGCAGGCAAGGCACGGAGAAGGCCACACTTGCCCCTTGAGGACCACAGAAAACCTCCAAGTGCCCTTGTGTTGGGGTCCTCCAAGCCCGTCCACGAGGATGGAGCAAAAGGCCAGCCTGGCGTGGGAGGCAGCAGCTGGAGGGTGCGGGCAGGCTGGGGTTGGAGTGGGGAGGGGGTGTCTCCCCAAGGAACCTCGGGGAGCTACTGTCAGCTACACCTGGGGGACCCGGTGTCTCTGCCCAGGAGTGGGAGGGGCCGGCTGGATCCTGCAGCCCACTGTGCCCCAGGCGGCCTACCTGCGGGAAGGTAGAGAGTACCACCACCTGGGAAGATGACTAGGGTCTCCCCCAGGAGCAGAAGCGGGTGTCGCTGCGAGGGTTTGACCCAGTCTGGGCTGGCTGAAGCTAAAGTTCCTGCCCTGAAACCCGAATCCCCCTCCCCTGCTGCTTGATGGGGGTCCTTTGTCTTTGGGGGGGCACTCCCTGGAGCCAGTCCAGGAGCATAAAGGGATGGAGCTCACCCCCTAGCCAGCTTCCATGAAGACCCTTCTGCGTTCACTCCCTTTTTCCTCCCTCAGATTTAGGGTTCAGATATTTAGCCCTGAAATAGGGTTTCTCTTCCTCTCTCTCTTCCTCCCTCCCTCTCTCTCTCTCTTTGACCCACCAGAATTTCCTCCATCTTCTCAGGGTGCTCAGCCCCCAAATAGCTAGTATCCTGAGTGGGCGAGGTCCCTGGAGAGCCTTGGGGATGGGCTGCAGGTCCTTCCCCCCCCCCAACCCCTGTGCCCAGGTGGTCACCAGGCCTCACCCAACCGGAGGGCAACCTACTTGTCCCTTGCAGGATGGCCGCTCTGCATCCTGGAGGCGAGAAAGAGGCATTAAAACGTAGCCGGGGGCCCATCTAAGCCCAGAGCTCAGGGCCCTCGTGCTGCCTTTGGGACCCAACCCCGCCGCCTGAGGATTTTGATGGATGCACTTCTCTGCTTGCTGTTTTCTGAAGTAAGCAACTGAAAGGGCTTGAAATTGTGTCAAAGTGATGTTTTAATCTCATTGAAAAGTGTATTAAAGGACAAGATGTAATTTATGAGACGCTACGATGAAGGAGATTGGAGGAGATGCTGCTTTCACTCGCATGAACCTCGTGTCATGTTTATCTGGAAGCCCGTGTGGCTGATCTAATTTGCAGTAACAGAGGTGGCCTGTAAGAAAAAGCATCTCTGATTTCACTTTATTTCTTTTCACATAGAAATTCCTTATGACTTGTCTCCTCTTGTGAGTGATGCCTTTTCTAATGAGAGGGAATATGAGACAGGGCCATGTTTACTCATAAACGTGGCTCCTTCCCGCATACACCGCCGGCCAGCAGCTGGCCTGGACTTGACTGGGGCACTGCACGGCCTGAAACACTGTTTTTGATCTCTTGAGAATAAGCCTCCCAGCAGCACCCTCGGGCAAACCCACCTCCCCCCACACACACCGGGATGGAGCCTGCCGGCTGGTCTGTTTAACTGCTGAGGCTGGATCAGCTTCTGACAAGGATTTTGGCTTTAGAAGTTGGCTTAGCCAGATGCAGTGTATTCCCAGGGCCTGTATTTCCGTCAGTCTTCATGTGAACAGTTAGGGAGCCCACCGCCCCCCCCCCCACTCCGCCAAGTTTGATCTTCACTGAGGCTTTTACAGGAGCTTCAGCGTAAACCGAGCACACCTCCTGCTCAGAGGACCAGCTCTGTATTCTTGTGATCACACTGAATGTAAGCATTCTTTACCAATAAAAAACTACACGCGTTAGGAAATTACAACTTTTGTACCATGTAAAAGGTGTATTCAAACTGTTAATTACCCGGGGTTGTGTAAATGGAACTTTAGCAGTGACCCATTTAATTTTGTGCTAATTACTGACAAAATAAGACAAGGATGAATCATAATACAGTATGTTTATCTGGAAGGAGAATATTGCACTGGTGTAGTTAAGCCAAGGAGTAAGGAAAAAACCAGGGGAGGGGGTGTTGCAGAAATAGAAGAAGTACATAAAAATCACACCCTGAAACCATCTGGGTTATAAACTGCAGAAGGCCCGTCTTAGGTGGCTCTCTAAAAAGCCCCTCCACATTTTAGAGGTCCGGGCATTTTCTCCTCAAAATGCGAGGCTTCCAACCCGGGTCCTCAGGCATCACCGTCTCAGCTCCGCAGATTCGCCACCTCGAGCCCACCTTTTGCGGGGTCCCAGAAATCCGGGAGGCAAAGCGAGGGCTCAGCGGGCCCTGCCTCGGCTCTCCGCGACGCGTCCGGCGAGGAGAGGCTGCCCAGCCGAGCAGCCGAGCAGCATCCCCGGCGACCCCGGCGGCGGGTGGCCGGGCGGGGTGGGGAGGGGGTCAGCAGCATCCCCTCGCCCAGTTGGCTTCCTACAGGCGAGTCTAACAGCGTTTTCCTTCCCAGGCCTTTCAGTGACGGTCCAGGAAGGGACCTGCGTGCACCCATCGTCCTCTGCCGCCCAGGGTCGGGCAGCGGCTTCTGCAAGGCCAACCGGCTTGGGCACTAGAGAGGGTCCCCACTCGAACCACTTTCCCGCCAAGCCCTGAACAATCGGTGTGAACCCAGAAGGCGGGCGGCCTGCCGCGCCCACCGGCGCCTGGCTCTCTCCGCACGCTCACCCCTCCTCCAGCTCCAGGCACCGCAAGGGCTGCCTCGGCCGGCGGCGCTGTGCCCTCCCGCCGGGCACCGGGGCCAGACCCCTGCCTTTTAAAGGCCGTCCTAAAGAGCTGCGCGCTAAAGCAGCGCGCGGCCCGGCCCTCCGCCCCCATTGCTTGGACTCGGTGGCACCCTCGGGGGACCCCAGGGCCCAGGCGGACGGGGCAGGTAGATAGGCCTGGCCGAGTTTCTTCTCCGAAAGTTTCCCGCAGAAGAAGGGCCGGGCAGCCGAGCGACAGGAGGAGCCGGAGCTGGCGGGCGAGGCCTGGGCGCCGGGCGCCCCGCGGCAGCCCTCCCTCCCGAGCGCCCGCGGCTCTGCCCGGGCGGAGGGCGCGAGGCTCCCTCGGGTCCCAGCGTTTTCCTCCCTTGCCTTCCCCTCGTTCATTCATAAACCTGGTGGCTACAGACGCGGCTTGAATATTGACGGCTCTCCCCCAACTGCTCCGCGTTAACCCAATTACAGAATTCATCAAGAACTGTGCGGAATTATCTCTTTCCATACAGTATCAGCATTAGCCTAATTAAAAGCTATAATGTCTGATATAATGATTAAATCGTTAGCTCGGCTGTAGGGAAGCAATATTTTGTTTTCCCTTCAATTAGAAGCTGATTGAGGTTTTCAGAGCAGGTCAGCTGTGAAATTTGAATTATATGTGTGAGTACTGCTCACAGGGTGAGCCCCTACTCGAAAGCGCCCAGAGAGTCTCCAAACGCTTCCACCCAGAGCGCTGGAGGCACAAACAACGCGCGCGCGCACAAGACGGTTGGATCTTCGCTGTGAATTGACGGATCTCCACGCCGATCGCTGGCGAGAGTCCTGCTCGGCCTCGAGGGGCTGGGCTCTATTTCCTTTTTCCTGCGGACGCTCCCGGAACGGGCCCCCCAAGCCCGCGCTTTTGTTGATGGAGAGGAGGGTGGGCCTGCGCGCCCGGAGCGGCTACAAAGACCTCCTGCTCCATCATGATCGAAGTCGCTCGAAGCGCAGTTGGCAGCGATTCTCTTTCCTTTCGCCTTTCTCTCTTCCCCTCTTTCCACCACTTTTTTTTTCCTTTTAAAACAAAAACTTTTCTGCTACTTTGGCTCCTTGACTTTGGGAACAGTGGGGCCGAGGTAGCCGGGTCGGGGCGCGGAGGGAGGACCGAGAACACCCGGGGAGCGGGAAAAACGAGCGCCCCCACGGCCCCAGCCGGTCAGCCGCGCGCCCCGAAGGCGCCCGCCACGCCCTGGAACCCGGCGGGCGGCCAGAGGAGCTGGAGGGCGCCGGCCTGAGGCCGCGGAGCTCCGCCCGGGCGGCGAGGGCGGCGGCGGCCAGCAGACGGCGATCGCGGCTCACGCGGCGGCCGGGTCCGGCAGCCGCGCGCGGGGCCAGGGTCGGGGCGCGCACCCGGGCCGGCTCCCCCGCGCCCGCCCGCGATGTCCCCTCCGGCCGTCACCCCGCCCTGCGCCGCCACGGTCCCCTCCCACGCGCGCGAGCCTCCGCCTCTTCGTCTGCGCCTCCTGTTGGTGGAGGTGACCTCGGAGGCCTCTTGCCAACGAACCGTCCTCCTCTTTCTTTTTCTCTGTCCCGCGCTTTCCTCCCGCCTCCTGCTTCTCAAGCTCTTCTCCTTTCTTTCGCAGAAGTCCTGCCTAGAAGTGGCGGCTCCGTCGTGATCTGGCTGTGAGATTTGGGCTCAGCCCTTTGGGCTGCGCCCTGGGCGGTCCATAGAGGCTCCTGCACTTGGCCTCCGTCCTGAGAGGGCCTGGAGAAGCCGCTGGCGCTGAGGCGCGGGAGGGCAGCGGGCAGAGATCTGGCCCCAACCCCCTGGGACTGGCTGGCTGCGCCAGGGCCTCGGGGGACAGGGGGTTTTAGTCGCCTTTGCTTCTCTAGAGTGACCTTTGTCCTCTGGAACTACTTATCTGTCCATCTCTCTGCTTCTGGGAGCTCGAGATTGGCGCTGGTACAGAAAGTCACCTCTGCGTGCCTGGACGCCGGCTCTCATCTGCAGACGGGGGCGGCAGCTGGGGTGCCCTCCGCGGATGCTCTCCGCGGTCACCCTCCTGCTTCCCAGATTCTCCTGAGCACAACCACAGGGAGGGGGGAAAGCAAAGGCCAGAGGTTTTTAGTTACTACAGACAGGCCGTGTTAACTAATGGTGTTAGAGTCCAGAACTCTACTTGAAAGTCAAGGGCCCTTGTGTAGCTGCCAAAATAGAGCACATCGATATATACGCACATATTCTGTGGTGCTCACGTCTGCACAGGTGTGCGTATGGCCTGGGCGCGCACCAGTGTGTATATGTGTATTTATATGTATGTGCCCTGTGCGTACCTATATTTACATGCATGCAGCGTGCGTATTCAGTGTGCATATCATGTGCGTTTACGCGAGCACACACATGTTTGTAATCAGGTGCATATATTCTGTGGTACATGCATGTGTATGTCTCTGCATGCATGGATTCTGTGCTTACACGTATATGTAACCGGGTGCATAGGTTTCTGTATATAATTCCCCCTAAAGATGGCTTGAATCTGAATTTTCTTTGGGAGTCGTGCCCACAAGTTCAATAAAAGAACAGAAAGCATTTTTACTTATCCGCCTTTCTGAGTTGGTCTTCTCCTTGGCATTTTGAACAAAGAGGCACAGTGCAGTTTCAGAGTTGCCAAGAGAGCAGATTTATTTGGTCAGTGGGCAGTGAACTGCTGGAGTCTGGGCTTTCCCGTCACTTGGGAGTAGTGTAGTCTGACTTCAAATCTTCCAGTGCCTGGCCTTTGGGAAAGTCCTCGGCTTGAAGAAGGTCCCCGCCAACCTGGTGGGAGGCAGAAGGGAGAAGCACAGAATCAGGGAGGGGTGGCATTTTTCCAACTGTTTTGGACTATTTTCGCTGTTTTTAAAAGAGTTACTGGGGAGGAGGGGTCACAAAGAGCAAGAAATTGAGGCTCCTAGGAGCCATCACAAGCAGGAGCTGATGTGCGGCCCCTCAACCTTCGCGCGGGGATGGAAGACTCCCGGAGGTCTGGCAAGCAGTGCCCTGCCACCGCCTAATTGGCTCAGGCAGCGCCTGCCAATCATCCATCGCTTGGCAACAAGTTACACCTGCAGCTGGGGTTTAATACTTATGCACGTGGGCACCCATAGCGCGTGCCCCCGCTTGGGCTCAGGGAACACCTCGTCACTAAAAAGGGCTTATGGAGAAGCGCCCTGAACGCTAAGCACCAGCAGGATCTCAACAAGGCTAAACCATTTACCCCCTATTTAGATGCTCAGGAAAACAAGGGTAACCTCCTATTTGGAAACAATTTTCAGGACGAGGTAGAAAGAAACCAGACCATTTCAAAGTCAGCTATCCAAGTTCCCCAAAGCATAAAGCGTCCCTGCCACGCACACTGGAGTGCAGGGTGTTTATAAAATAAATTGCTCCATTGATATGGAAAATAATGTGCCAAACCTGATTCACACAAAGCATTTTCAGGGGGTCTTAGGCTATTTAGTTTAAAATCTAAATTGAAAAGCAGAGGAAAGAAATCTTTCAATTGCTAAGTGGATAATATAGTTTATAATTTGTAAACCATTTCCTTTATTTCAGTCTTGCTGGCTTTCCATAACACACTGGATCTCACTCACACCCATCGCCTCCTAAATTATCAAAGGAAAAACAGATCTATAGCATTCTTAAACAATATTCTTGTTCTTTTGTTGTTGTTGTTTGTTCATTCACAATGTAACCGATATTTGGAGGTAGTGCAGGAAACAAATCAAAAGGTTTAACAAACTCGACTGGTGAAATGAGAAGGTAGTTGAAAACCAAGTTTATAACTTAGATATTTAGTGAAAAATAAATATGAACTGACATTTCCTTTCTAATATAATTACATATTATTTGATGAGTTCACTATTAAATGCTGAATGCCCTGAAGTGAAAGCAGTTTAATCTGCAGCGACCAATTTGTTATTGCACTGCATACTGTAGCAAGCCCTGCAATAAAAAAAAAAATGCTATGGTAATAATCATAGTGATTGAGAAGAAAGAAAGCATTATGCCTGTACCTTGGACAAGCAAGAGGGTCAGGAAATTCACAACCTCAAGAATTTTTTTTTTTTAAATAGAGAGGGGGAACGGGGAAAAGGCGGCATGTAGGCACTGCCCAAGAGACTTAAACACCCGTTTTGCTCCTTTGAAAATGATCACCGTCATCACTGTGTGTTTATTCTATTGTGAGGTAGTCAGTCCTGGCGCTTTGGTTAGGCACCACTTCACCCACCGGCGAAGCCCTGAGCGCACAGGGAGCATCCACTGCTCCGAGTGGACTAGGACCCAGGACCCAGCGGATCTTCTGCGAGTCTTCAGGCCACTTTAAAACTGTTCCAGTGGAGACGGTGGCGTGGGTGCAGTGTTATTTGAGAATGGGTGTGTAAATTCTGTACTTCGCCGTATTGAAAACACTTCGAGGTTTAAGAATTATAACCGCAGGTGGATGGCTTAATCGTTCCAGAAAACGGGCCTGTCCCTTAGTCCCAGGCCCTAGTTTTCCGATTTGGGTTCAGCTGGGCCCGGCTCCCTTCTCGCAGTTTTCGTAGTTCTTAAGCAACAGTCTTGTTGGAAGGTTCGCTCCAGAAGAGCGTAGACTAGGCCTTTTTTTTTTTTTTTCGCGATTTTAAGAAACTTTTTCAACTGTTGTGGAGCAACTAGATTGCAGACAGCTCTTGTTGTTTTCATCCTTCCTAGAAATTCCTTTTCAGGAGGAAGAAGCCAAATTGAGAGGAGCACGTGGTTACAACCCCTAGGCTCATTAAAAGACCCCTCTCCAAAATAAAAGTTCAGGGCTAACGCTAAAGCTGCCGTGGAGCTAAACCCAACACAAACGCTCCCCCTTGACGGGATTATTGCGGCCTGGATGCGGAGGCCCTGCCTACGAGAGGGGGCACTGGAGGACTTCTGCACAGCGGCGGCGAAGCGCGCTTCCCCGGGAGGGCGGGGGACCCGGCTGTCCGAGCCTCGCGGGGGAGTCCGGGGGCGGGGCGGGGCGGGGCGGGGGGCTTCCAGTCGTGCCCCTCGGAGGGTTCCCCTTGCTCCCAGGGGCGCATCCTTGCTTTGCAGCCCTGGGGCCAAGGATCCCGCCTCGCCTGCAACTTTCCTCTCCCCCGCAGGAGCAGAGTCGGCTGGCGGGGGAGCAGAGGAGGAGCTGGGTCTCCTCTGCGCTCCTTTAAACAGGGCTCGGGGCTGCATTCCCCCCAGCCCTCGCCCGCACCCCCGCCCCGCAGGATTCTTTCTCCGTCTTCGCTTTTAAACCCAATCGCTCGTCGCTCGGAGCGCGCGGGCGGGGAGAGGCAAGGAGGGTGAGCTCGGGTTCGCCGCCGCCGCCGCCGCCGCCGCCGCGCGCGCTCAGGAAGCAGCGTGGCCGTGGCCCCCTCCCAGGCCTGCTTTCCCCCTCCTTCCTCCCCTCCTCCCGGCTCCGCCGCCCGCGCCCGGTGCTCCTGCTCCCTCCCCACGTCACTCGCCAGCGCGCCATGCAAATCACCGCCGCCGCCGGCTCCCATTGGCCGCGGCGCGCTCATTTAATGGCAGCCCGGGCCCGGCGTATGGCTGCTGGGCCCCGCGCGCCGCCGGCCCCGCGTGCGCCTCCGCTCCGAGCGCACGGCCCCGGGCAGGCAGCGGGCAGCTCGTACCGGGCTCGGCAGCCCTGCTCTCTGGCCCTCTCCGCGCGCCTGCGCCCCCGCGACTGCCCCGGCCCCCCTCCCCGGCGGCGCCGCCGCCGCCGCCGCCGCGATCGCCCCCCCGCCCCCCTCCGCTCCCCCCCTCGGCGCCTCGCTCCCCCCGGGCACCTGGGACCCGCACATGCCCAGCGCACGCGGCGCGCCGCCCTGCTAGAAGTTGCAGCCCCGGAGTTGGAGGCCGCCGAGGACCGAGCGCTGGAGGAAGGAGGCAGCGAGGAGGCGGCGGCGAGCCCCCGGCCGGGCCCCGCGCAGCGCTCGCGTCCCGCAAAGTGGAGCTGCAACTTGGCCACGACCGCACCTGTTTGCACCGCTCGGCTGAGGGCGACCCGGCTGCGGCGGCGGTGACGACGGCGACCCCGGCCCTCGGCCTCCTCAGCAAGTGGTTTGCGCCGGAGACAAACTTTCCACCTGTGAGCCGGACCGGCGCCGAGTGCGTGCGTTCTTGCCTCTCGTTCTGTCGCTGTCGCCTCCACCTCTCCCCGGTCTTCTCTCTGCCAGGACCTCTCCCCCTCCCCACGTCTCGCTCCGTTTGAGCCCCTCTCCCTCCCCCCGCCCCCCGGCCGTCTATGCCCCAGGCCCTCTCCGCGCGGTGCCGGTGAACCCGTGAGCCGCCCCGATGTACAGCATGATGATGGAGACCGACCTGCACTCGCCCGGCGGCGCCCAGGCCCCCACGAACCTGTCGGGCCCGGCCGGGGCGGGAGGGGGCGGCGGGGGCGGAGGTGGCGGCGGCGGCGGGGGCGCCAAGGCCAACCAGGACCGGGTCAAGCGGCCCATGAACGCCTTCATGGTGTGGTCCCGCGGACAGCGGCGCAAGATGGCCCAGGAGAACCCCAAGATGCACAACTCGGAGATCAGCAAGCGCCTGGGTGCCGAGTGGAAGGTCATGTCCGAGGCCGAGAAGCGGCCGTTCATCGACGAGGCCAAGCGACTGCGCGCCCTGCACATGAAGGAGCACCCGGATTACAAGTACCGGCCGCGCCGCAAGACCAAGACGCTGCTCAAGAAGGACAAGTACTCGCTGGCCGGCGGGCTGCTGGCGGCCGGCGCGGGCGGCGGCGGCGCGGCCGTGGCCATGGGCGTGGGCGTGGGTGTGGGCGCCGCGGCCGTGGGCCAGCGCCTCGAGAGCCCGGGCGGCGCGGCGGGCGGCGGCTACGCGCACGTCAACGGCTGGGCCAACGGCGCCTACCCCGGCTCGGTGGCGGCGGCGGCGGCGGCCGCGGCCATGATGCAGGAGGCGCAGCTGGCCTACGGGCAGCACCCCGGCGCGGGCGGCGCGCACCCGCACGCGCACCCGGCGCACCCGCACCCGCACCACCCGCACGCGCACCCGCACAACCCGCAGCCCATGCACCGCTATGACATGGGCGCGCTGCAGTACAGCCCTATCTCCAACTCGCAGGGCTACATGAGCGCCTCGCCCTCGGGCTACGGCGGCCTCCCCTACGGCGCCGCGGCGGCCGCCGCCGCCGCCGCGGGCGGCGCGCACCAGAACTCGGCCGTGGCGGCGGCGGCGGCGGCGGCGGCCGCGTCGTCCGGCGCCCTGGGCGCGCTCGGCTCGCTGGTCAAGTCGGAGCCGAGCGGCAGCCCGCCGGCCCCGGCGCACTCGCGGGCGCCGTGCCCCGGGGACCTGCGCGAGATGATCAGCATGTACTTGCCGGCCGGCGAGGGCGGCGACCCGGCGGCGGCGGCCGCCGCCGCGGCGCAGAGCCGGCTGCACTCGCTCCCGCAGCACTACCAGGGCGCGGGCGCCGGCGTCAACGGCACGGTGCCTCTGACGCACATCTAGGGACGCGGGCGACCCTGCGGCCGGCGCCCCGCGCCCGGAGCTCCCGGCGCGGCCTTGCTTTTGTACCGACGTTTCCGCGTTCTTGTAAAAAGGGAACTGGCGGCGCGGCACACCAGGTGACAGGCGCACCCCCTGGCCGGGAGCTCCGGGGACCGCTCGGCGGGACGGCCGTGCGCTTAGGACTGAACTTCGGTGTTTCTTGAGACTTTTTGTACAGTATTTATCATCCGCGGAGGAGGCAGAGAGCGTCTTCTTTGCTCGAGGGACACAAAGACCAAACCGAGCGAGGCAACTCCAACTTTTCTACGGCGGCCGTGCGCCGGCTCTCGCCCCGCGTCGCTTCTTGACGGTCGGGTGCCGGGGAGCCGGCGAGCTGTTCGCACTGGTTATCAATGTAGTAAGGCAGACCCAAGCCCGAGTTTTTTGTAGTTGTTACCGCTTTTTTGGGTTGGTTTGTTAATTTATACAGAGACCCCCCTCCCCTTCAGACGGCAGCGTTATTCTGGGTTTTGTAAAACTTTCTGTATCTGAGTATTTCCCTTTTTTGGTTTCGTTTTGTATTATTTCGTGTAAATGCAGTGTGAAAGTTTTATTTTCGGCGTTGCGGTGTGGGGAGGGGGATTCGGATTATGTACATAGTTTCCTAAAAAGCCTTTCTTCTAAAAACGAAAAAAGAATCCCCACCCTAAAAATGCATCGAGCTTTGAGTCAATAAATTTAAGAGAGAAAAGTCCGTTTTTTTCCCCCCATAAATCTGAAACGTGCTCGACTTATATTTGTGTTTTAGGAGCCGAGAATGCAATTAGTAAATCTGACGGAGGAGAAAGAAAAACTATCAACATGAAGTCAATAAATAGAACTGAGGGGACCCAGGGGAGAGTACGGTCTGCACGGAGCCTTCAGAGGAAGGGGAGGAAGATAAAATCGATCGGTTATTTTGTAGCGGTTACAGTGGTATTACGAATGAGAAGTAATTGTCCCCTCACCGAAAAGACGGTTTTGTGGTCTGGCCCTTGGGCGTGTAGTTGCTCACCGCCGGCCTCCGCCGGTGGCCTTGCTTCTGCCAGCTGGCCCGGGACCCGTGCGCGGTCTGGTCTGGAGGAGACCCCAAAGGCAGGCGGGCCCGAGCTAAGGATGGGTGACAAGGACCGCGGCGGGGGCGCGGGAGCCCCCAGTTCCCCTGCAGTTAACGAGATTGCAAGTGGAATTTTCGAATTTGACTAAAGGAACCGCACTCTCTAAACCGAAACGTGCTGCCACCGAGCGCCCTCCGCCTGTCCTCACTCAGCCCCTCCTTTTGGTATATTTCTCCTTGGAAAAAGGACAAAATCATTTTGTTGGATTTTCACACACAAAACCCACCACCTCCGCGTCCCCCCGCCCGAACTGGGATGCAAGTTGCCAACCACCGAAATGAACGCAAACTGCGATGTTTCTGATTCCTGATGACATGTGAGGCTGTTTGATGCTTTAAATTTTTTAATTATATTTTTTCTGGGTGTTTCCTGGCACACTGCAGGTTTTTTCTGGATTTTGAAGTTTTCTGTAAAACTTTGTCTTCAAGTAATCTGACATCATTAAATACTGCATTTAAAAGTTATACTGTAGCAAATACGTCTTGAAATGAGTTACAACATAAAGATGAAATTATGTTTTTGGAAAAGAACAAAGTTTAGGCCAGACCACAATATGCTGATGTCAGAACCCTCGTTTTTCTCACCATCTTTTTTTTTTTTTTTTTGTCCTGGAATGAGCGGAGACTGTGGTCTACACTCCATCCTGTGCTGGTGGGTTAATAACTACAACCAGCCTGCACTGGGGAATAGCTTTAAGTCAGATGCTAACCTGACAATTGACATGTGTCATTTTTGGAATCACTTTGATTAATTTTGCTTCAACTACTCATTCCTTACAGTGATTGCAAAAATTTCAAGAATGGCAATGTCAGCTGCTTCTTTTTAACAATGAAGTCTACACCCCTTTTTTCTCTTTTTTTTTTTTCTTTATCAGTCTGATTGTTTGTATACATATAGATTGCTGAGCAGAACAGCTTCTTGAGCCGGTGACATAGTCCGGGAATAAGTGCCACACACAGTCCCCTCGGGGAGATGCTTTGGGAACTTCGTGATGCTCGGTTAACTCACCATGCAGCCTGAGGTGTGGGCCTCACTGACCCCGAACTGTACAGAGGTGAGTGGACTGGGTCTGGCTCTTTTGCTAACCAACTCCCTGCACTGACTCAAGTGGCAGACAGATGTGGGGCTGTGCTCACGTGTGTGTAACCAAACCTGTCTCTGTGCCCGACTGTTGGCATAACACGTATTAGTAATGTGGTTCACACTTGGAATGTTTCTGACTGCAGAAAGTTTAGCAGGTTTCGGGGAACCCAGGCGGAACTGTCAGCTCCCTGAAGGTGGACTTACAGGGTGCTTTTTTTTTTCCTTAGGTGCCTCATACAGAGTCAGCAGAACTATTCAACGCCAGGTGGCCCAAGCCACTTACTTTGTGAAAAACCCAGGAAGATCTTAAAAGAGGGATTCCTGAAATTCAGCAATTTTGTTTTGTTGATGTGGAGAAAAGCAAACATAAATTCTCTTGAATGACTAAATTTTAAAACAACCTGGGTGGGGGGGGTAGAAATTAGCCAGGACTCATCTTTTAGGATTAAGATCTTGTCACCCCAGTGATGTTTCTTCAGTTTATCTTCGTAGGGCAACTAGGTCGCAGGCCCAGAGAGGCGCCCTCAACGCTGAGTTCCGCTCTTGCCAAGGTGCCCCTCACGTCTTCTTGAAATGAAATCCTGCGTGACTGCCGTTAAACCACGGCGACCCCGCTCACTTCAGACGACGGGGCGGCACTGCTCCAACTCGTTCCAGGCTTGTTCGGAAGCGGGACGGGTGCGCGCGGCGCTCTCCGGGGGCTCGTTCTAAGTTTGCGCAACTTCCTGGGGCGACAGAAGCGACAGGGCTCCTCAGACACCGGCCTCTGCGCGCTGCCGGCTCTCCAGGCCGAGGGTGGCGCGGGTTGTTTGCCGGGATTGTCCCCCTTGCTTCTCTCTGCCCCTTAAAGCCACAACTCGCAGGCCCTTTTCCTAGTTGTTGTTGTTAGGACCTGGACGCTACTCCCCCCTCCCCAACCCGCTCGAGAAACCCACCAGTAGCGAGATCAAATGAATTAATTTCAAAACCAGCAGCGGGTACAGCGCGCCTGATCTGCAGATGTGTCGGTAGCGTGACTGATGGGTCTATTAAAATCATGCATGTGGGAGAAGAATAACACGCACATTCACGCATTTCATTTTCCCGACAAAGCCTGGGCAGCGCAGACTTCTGTCTCGGAAAAATGCTGGGTGAATTCGAGAAGCCCATCCCGGGCGCGGGCCCCGGCAAGGCGCGCTCCAGGCGGCCCTGACTCCAGCGCCCGCCCCCCGCGCCCCCCGCGCGCCCGCCCCCCGCTTCCGCAGCCTGGCCCGCGGGGCAGAGGCTCCAGAAACGTCGGCGGCAGAATATGTAATAATAGGCTTGATTCCTTGGAAACTTCAAGTGAAAAGCAGACTTGGCCTTGGCGCAGCTCTTTTTTCCAGCGTGGCTGTTTGGCGGGATTGAAAGGCCGGGCCAGGAGGGGAGGGGGGAGAGAGAGGGGGCGCCCCCCCCACCCCGGGCGAGGAGCCCAGGGAGGTGGGTCCGGGTCCCCACCGCCTCGTCCCGCAGGGTAGGGGCGGCTCAGGGGCCGCGTGAGGGCCGGCGGCGGGGCGCGCGCTCGCGGGCCGAGCCCGGGAGGAGGGGGACCTGGGGACCCCCTCACCCTCCGCCCCGCTCCTGGCTCGCGGCCCGCCTCCCCCGGCCCGACGGCGAGGCCCCGCGGGGGGCGCGGGGGGCGCGGGGCTCCCCTCCCCTTCCCTCCCCGCCGCCCCCCTTCCTCCCGGCCCTTCCTCTCCAGCTGCGCGCCCGCCGGGACCCCGCTCCGCCCGCCCCCGGGAAGCAGCCGCGTCGGCGGCGGGCGGCGCCCTGCGCGCGGCGTGCGGGTCCCGGTCCCCTCCCGGCGGGGGCGGCCGGGCCTCCCGGCTTCCCGCTGTCGCTCCCCTCGCTCGGTCGGCGGCTCAGCCCCAGCCGTGGGCGGCTTCCCGGCCCCCGCGGCTCATCGCGCTCACCGCTTCCTCCGCAGCCCCCAGCGCGCCCTTGCCGTCCCGTTAGCCACCCTCTCCTCCTCTCCTTCTCTGCCTCCCCTCCCGGCTCCGTCACCTCCGCTGTCCTTCTCTGCGCTCCCGGCCTTTCCTTTGTCTCCGCTCGCCGCGGCCTGCCTGCCCCCGCGGCCTGCGCCCTGCCCGCGCGTCCCCGCGGCGGCCCGGGACTCCGCTCCGAGTCCGGGCGGGGGTCGGCAGGTGGCGGGAGGCGCGGCCCCCACGGGAGGGGCGCGGGGTCCCGGGGCACCGTCTTGGAGCCCGCGGCCCGGGCGTCCGCCCCCAGCTCGCTCGGGTGCGGCCTGGGCTCGGGGGCCGCGCGGGGTGTCAGCCGCCGGGGGATTAAGATGACTGATGCGAGCGAGGAGGGCCGAGTGTTTTTGTGTTTAAAGAGAGCGGGATTAGCAGAGAGAAAGTCCTGACCCGGGGTCAGCTGCAAGTCAAACCCTTTTACAATCAGCCAGCGGAACAGGCGCGGCTCCGGGCAGGGCCGCAACAGGTGGGGGGCGGGGGAGGCCGCGCGGCCCGGGGGGGCGGCGGGGACACGGGGCGACCCGCACCCGGACCGAACCCGCCCGGAGCTACTCGAAGGCGAGAGGAACTGCGGTGCGGCTCGCAGCTCGCAGGGCGGGATCGCTTGTCCCGCAGCATTCCTTCTCCTGAACCAGCTGCCTGCGACCCCCGGTTCCTGGCCGTCTTCCGGCCGCAGCTCCGCATGGGAGCCCGGGAGGAGGCTGGAGGCTCGGCGTCGAAGGGCAGTTCCGTTTCCATAAGAAACCCGAACTGAAAGCCCGGCTCCTCCCTCGGCCGCCCTGCCTCTCAGCTCTTACCCAGGCTCTCCAGGAATCGCTTCCTGACTTAGGATCCTCCACACCGCGTGCGTGTGTGTGTGTGTGTGTGTGTGTGTGTGTGTGTGGCACTTGGGGGGAGGGCGCATGGAATGGAATGTATTCAGGCAGTTTGTCCATCTGGGTGGAGAATCAGGCGCTAATCTTGAGTTATAAACAGGCCACAGCTCAGCAGGCAGCGAAGTCCCCGGGCTCATCTGAAAAGTCAGTAAAACTGGATTTTGCCTTGAAGGATGAGGCAGGTCATGGGCGAAGGAAAAAAGAGAATAATTTGTCTTCCTCACTAGGCAGGTTGGGAATTTCGCTGAAATAACACCACAAAGAACTTTAACAAATACGAAAAATAGATAAAAACCCAAACGAGTGATATACTCAAAGATAGAAAAGCCATCTGTCTTGGTAGTGAAAACAAAACAGAATTGCCATGTTTTCCTCTAAATTGGCTTTTCATCTTTAACTGGAAACACCAGCCCCAGAGTGGGGGGGGGCAGTTTTAAAAACACCGCAAATAACACCAGTGCACTGCCGGGTTTCCCCAGCCCACCGGGGTGACCTGCCCTTCAGTGGTAGAGGGTTCCGCTTCAAAAGCAAGTAGCCAGCGGCTACTCTTGAGATGCTGAGTGTAACCTAGAGGGAAAATTTGTCCGTGGCAGAAACTCTGGACGTGGTGAGTAATCCTCAAGGCCCTGCGGGCCTCTCGTGAGGACTTGGTCACCCGCGGTCACTTCAGAGCGACCGTGACCGTGTGAGTGCGTTAAAGATGCTGTTTGTGAGGAACAGCAGGTCATCACATGCAAAGCCTCGAAATAGTCAGCCAGTCAAATCAGTGGAAAAAATCAGCTTTTGTTAGATTTTGCAGTTTCAGGAATTAGGCATTCACTGCAGAGCTGCAGTTTTGAGAAATTGCAATGTCAGGCATGATCCCAATGGGGAAATATTGTGAGACTGTGGAGGAATGTAAGATTGGGTTTGACAATGGGGGAGCTGACAGGAGTTATCACCCAGACATTGTTTTCTCTCCCTGCACCCCGGAAACTGCTAAGTAGAGACCGTATCAGGTGGCAGCCGGAGCGCTCCGCGTGCTCGCGACCCGGAGGTGAGAGGCTTGGCCTCTGAAAGGCTGCCCGGGTCTCGGTCTCGCAGGATGGAAGCCGCGACGCACAGGCACAGTGCCTTGTGGGCACGCGGCACCTCTGAGCAGCACGGTGGCAGAGGCAGCCGGGCCTGAACCATGGCAAGCAGAGGTCACCTTCTCGCTTTGTGTTTCTAAGCTGCAGAACAGGAGGAAACCCAGGTGAGCCAGGCTGAACCTGGGAAGGGCTTGAGAAACCTCTGGCTTTTAAGTCACCCAAACCAGAGGGGGAAATTTCCGTAGCAGGAGGTTTCCCTGGTACCCAGCCAGATGAAGAAGCAGGCGTGTCACTCTTTGTGTCAAAAACCGGTCATTTGTACATTGGGGGGGGGGAGGACACAGCTGTGCTCAAAGGAAAGGGAAAATCGGTGCAAAGCACCTGAGTCAAGGTGACGTGCGTGTCGTTTCTCATCTCCGCTGAGCCTCGTACGGCAGCAGGGCGAAGGATAGAAGGTTTGGAGCCAGACCTGAAGTCGAACTGTGCTCGGTCCGTATCAGCTCCGTGTCCTCGGAAAGTGGCCTTATCCCTGAGTCCATTTGCTCGCCTACAGAACAGAGGCCATGACACCAACCCCACGAAGAGGTAGTTGGGGTTAGTGACCTCAGGGTGCCCAGCACACAGCAGCCTCTCCCAGTGGAGCTCAGACCTGTGAGCCCGTGGCCGCTCGCTCGCGGGGATGAAGCGGAGAATGTGACGTCAGGTGTGGCCTGGGTGGGAGAGAGGAGACACACCAGCCTCCCATCCGTGCGCGTCAATAGCGGCTTCCCTTTAGTGTCACCTGACGTGCACTCACCCGCTCAGGGCACACTTATTACAAGCACACGATGTGTCCAGGCCCCTGTGCGGGCACCTATTGCGTGTGGCCTGTTGGTGGGGGCCGAGAAGGCAGAGGTGGACTCACTGCCCCGAGGGTGAGACTGACTGGCACACGGAGACGTGTGACATCACGGATCACGCGTGTGGGCGAGAAGGTGTGCGCCCGTCTTTTCTGGGGGGGAGTCAGAGAGGCTCCTCAGAGTAAGTGAAAGCTGGGCTAGAAGCTGAGACGTCCGGTCTGCTCCGCCCCCCCGCCCCCGTGGGGTCCCCCCATGGCTGTGCCCGCCCTGTTCCTTTGGGCGTGGCTGAAGGTGGGGATAGAACTTGGAGCAGAGTGGATCTGATCGCGGCGTTGTTCTCCGTGCATGGCCCCTCCAGCCTGGCTCTGAGTTGGCAAAGGTTTAGGCTCAGAGATTCTCTCACATCCGAGTGTGCAGGACGCTGAGGGAACTTGTTCCAAAGGCAGGTTCCCAGGCCAGCCTCCAGGACCGCTGACTCAGGCTGGGGGGGGGGGCGCCAGGCCGGTCCAGCAGGGCCTCTGATAGGAGGTGGGCCCCAACACGTTTATGGCAAATAGCTGCTTAAGACTGTGGCTAGACCACTTACATTGGAGTAGCAGTCTGTTATTCATAAAGTGCTCTCGCTTACTTGTTCAATTTCGACGGTTTTGGGAAAAGATCAAATTAGTGGGAGAAGAAAACAATTAAGCAGGATTATAAGAATCTTGTCGGTAGGGAGGACTGACTGATTTACTGGTTTTATTGGCCATTTTCGGGCTGGCTGTTCTGGATGCCCGTGGTCTCGCTCTGCCTCTCCCGGAGGGCGGCCCATGAGACCCGGGAGCAGACGCCACACGGGGACCCTGCTTTAAAGAATGGATGTGTTGCATTTACCAATCTCTCGTTGTACCAAACTGACTTGTGTTTATAGGGGCTAAGTCTGCACGACCCTAGTGAATATAACTCGGGCCAAAACATGCATGTAAATAGTTGAGAATTATTTTAACAGTGTTTGAAAGTAGGAGAAGGGGTTTTTTTGTTTGTTTTGTTTTTTAATGGCTGCACCCGCAGCATGTGGAAGTTCCCAGGCCAGGGGCTGAATCTGAGTCACAGCCGTGACCTACACCACACAGAATAACGCTGGACCCTTTAACCACTGCGCTGGGCTGAGGATCAAACCTGCATCTCCGTAGCGACCCAAGGCCCTGCAGCCGGATTCTCAACCTACCCGGCCACAGTGGGGACTCTGAGAAGGGCAGTCACTAGTACACCTGAGATGGAATAAATGAGGTTTGTTGAATGTATCATAATTATAATCGTGATAATCGTGTATTATTTAGCTACCAAGTTTCTCCATACTGTCATCTGTAAGATGGGCGTAGCTCGTTGTAAAAAAAAAAAAAAAAAGAAAAACAGGAAAACCCTTGATACATTAAGTACTTTAAGTGTCTTTGCGAGGGAGGAGGTTGTGCAAATAGAGGGAGCTGACATTATAAACAGAATAAGCTCTTACGAATCAGCAATATTTTATTTAGAAAGCATGCGGTCCTACATCATGCAGTGACGATTCCGGTCACCGTAAAGGCAGCATCCATCGTATCTATAGAAACAGATCCAGATTAAGGTGTGGTCATGGGAGAAATCCGTATCTATCTGAGTAACATGTAAGCACATAAATTTTAGATAGGATGTAATGAGAGAAAATGTTCTATATAAAGAATCAAAACTATCCTAGTAAGGTAAGAATTCCTTTTTTTTTCTCTCTCTCTCTCTCTTTTTTTTTCCTTTTAGGGCTGCACCTGTGGCACCTGGAGGTTCCCAGGCTAGGGGTTGAATTGGAGCTGTAGCTGCCCGCCTACACCACAGCCATGGGCAACGCGAGATCCAAGCTGCATATGTGAGCTACACCACAGCTCATGGCAATGCCAGATCCTAAACCCACTGAGCAAGGCCAGGGATCGAACCTGCATCCTCACGGATGCTAGTCAGGTCCATTACCACTGAGCCACAGTGGGAACTCCCCTAAGGCAAGGATTCCAATACGATTTTTAGCTAATTTTAGGACACAGGGCATCATTCAGGAAGCCTGATAACCTGTGCGGAGCTTTTTAGAGAAGATGACACAATCTTTGTTGCCTGAATCATTCCTGATTCAGGGATGTCAGTCCAGGCGGTCAGCGGGCAGGGCGGAGTTTCTTAAACTCTCTCCTTTCGCTCATTGTTGCCTTTATTAATAGCGTCGCTGTGAGTGTCACGCATGTTCTTTGTACGTTGCCGGCAACACCCAGACTACAGGAATTCTGTCACCGTGTGGTTTACACAGGAAAGAAAAAATCCTGTATGAAGGAAGGGAGAGAGGGAGGGAGGGAGGAAAGAAGGAACAGAATTTTCTGTGTTAGAGTTAGTGAAACGAAACAGAGACGTAGAAGCGGAGTGACTTTGCTCAGGGTCAGAACTCGCAGAGTAAGCAGCTTTTTAAAACAGTGGGTGGAAGTCCTGGTGCTGGGAGCATTTACCACAAAAATGGACAAAAAAGGGCTAATGAACATATTTTAGCAAGTCCTTGCATGTGGGTGTACGTGTTGGCAGTTCACCATCTCAGATTTGCTCTGAGTTGCGTGAATTTAAATTTGGTTGTGCTAATCCAAGTAAGATATTAATGTAAAATCTTCCTTCTCATTAAAAAAAGATAAATCATTTATTTTCGTCTTTCAAACTGTGATTACTCCCAGAAGTATGTTCTCAATTTTAAAATGTTGACTATGAAATTTGGAAAAGGAACTAAGGAAATTATATAAAAGCTTTAACGTAATTAAACCATGCTTTATTATTAAAATAAATATATCACCTATAGCAACTATTTGCAGAAAACTAAAATTGTATTTAAAGTCACAGCTCAAATGCAATCATGCATTTGCATTAAAAGTCGATCATTTAAATCAATGTATAAGCTATAAATTCAATATAAATTTAAGCAGCTTAAGTTTTAAATGAATTTGAAACAGTTATGATTACATTAAATTAGCTTTGAGGAAAATAGCACATTTACAACATTTTAAGGCGAAGTCTTCACTTAGGATTTTTCAAAACCTTGGCAACCAGCACAGGGTCAGCCCTTCACGCCTCCTGGCGCAGCCAAGGTCTGCTCTCGCTAGAACACCCTCCGGGGCCGTTTGCGCTCCAAGCCGGCGGAGACCACCTGTAAACTAACAGCCCAGCCCCCTGGAGAGCAGGAACTGTGTCCGGCTTGCTTTGTTCGCGTTAATTCTCAGTTTTGATTTCAAGCATCAGCACAGTTCCAGGCACCTCCTAGGGGGCCGGCAGCAGTTTACTGAACTGAAGCCACGCAGCAGAGCAGACGCGGCAGCGGGGCTGAAAGGGGCTGCCTGGTTCACCCCGGAGGCGCCCCTGCGGCCCCAGCCAGGGACTCTAGGAGAGGGCGCTGCCCGCTGCCTCCAGGGCCGCCATCCGCATGTTTTTTAAGGAGACACAGAAGGCAGAGGCTGTGTCCCTAGACGCCAGCCTGATCGTCAGGCCCAGGGCCTGTTTTCCAGTTCTCAGTCCCCCAGACCTGCTTCAAAATCTGGTGTATCAGGGTGCCAGGAATGCCGGCTTGTTTGCTGAGAAGTGTTACCATCGTGGTGTTGGGTCGTGTTGTGTGGGGCCCCGCTGCAAGGTTCCTGGTTTATTAAAATAAGGTTTCCTCTCGGGGCCGTAAGGAGAAAGCTCTGGTGCATAGCGACGGTTGAGACCCCTGGACAAGGGGGGACCCCCCTCTTAGACGCAGGGGGACCTGGGAGGGAGCACAGACCAGCAAGTTACCTCGTCTGCTTTAATCGTAGAACCGGCGAGAATCAAGGAGGGGGCTCCCGGATGCTCGGTCGTAAGGCGGTGACCTTGGCGCGGAGACAGGCTGCCAGCTAGCGGACCAGCCAGCTCTGTCTCCAGGTGCCGCCTTCTTCCCTGTCCTGCTCCTCGTTCTGCTGTGAATTTGACTGTGTAACTTGCTTGTGTGTTCGAAACGTGCAGAACTGGATGCGGATTTCTTACAACTAGCGGAGCAAAGCACACGGCCCCTGCGGTGCCCGATAACGGGTCCCAACTCTGTCCCCACTCCCGTGGTTTCCCGCACTGAGCAGGGGCGGGGGCCCCCAGACCTCGGAGGGCCAGCTTAGGACCCGCGTGTACCTGGAGGAAACCGCGGTGCTGGCCATTTGGTCAGGAGCCGTGTGGCCTACACCTTAAGCAGGTCCCCAGTCTCGACACCTGCTGTGGCTGAGTCCCCCTTGATGACATCCTGTCTCCGTAAAAGTGGGTTTTTGGTAGTGGCTGTGTGAAAAGCAGCTCCTGTGGGGGAAGCAGTGTGGGCCAGCGGTGAGCTGTTGGGGGGCAACGTGATACCGGGTCCAAGAAGCTGTGTAGACAGGAACCTGCACAGGGGAGCCCTAATTCGCCACGGTGGTTGCTCAGAGCATGAAGCAAAAGAATTATTTTTTTCATTCAGTTCCTGTAATTTTTAAAAACTGGCTGCTAAGTTTAAGGATTTAAGTATTTCTTGTTACGTAGTTACTTAACAAACAGGACTGATAAATATTTCTTTTGGCCCGGGGCATTATAAAAAATTACTGGAATACTAAGGATTTGGTAAAAACGTGTAGGATTCAAATTGGCATTGAATTCGTAGCTTCTAGACCGATTTACAGTCATCCTTTTTTGCTGATATTATGTCAATACAATGGCATCATTTAATTTGCGCTGCGACTTTACATAAATCTTACTTCTCTGCAAGTAGTTACTACAGGTGATGTATTCATTTGGATAATAAAGTACTAGATTAATTATTTTAAGAATTTTGCATAATTTCCCTTAGTAAGGGGATAATTTAGCTTGTTATCCAAATTTTACATCTTTTAAAACTGAGAGTGCATTTCTAGTATTTCTAGCAATTTGAAAGACTGAAATAAACAATTTATCTTTTTTTTAATGAGAAGAAAGATTTTGCATTAATATCTTACTCGGATTAACACAACCAAATTTAAATTCATGCAACTAACTCAGAGAAGATTCGAGGTGGTAAACTGCCAGCACGTACACTCACATGCAAGGACTTGCTAAAATATGTTCATTAGCCCTTTTTTCTCCATTTTTGTTGTAAATGCTCCCAGCACCCGGACTTCCACCAACTATGTTGCACAAATGAACCTTTCCATAGAAAAGAAAATCACGGACTTGGAGAACAGACTTGTGGTTGCCAAGGGTGAGGGAGCGGGCTGGACTGGGCGTCTGGGGTTAACAGATGTAGACTCTTGCCTTTGGGGTGGAAAAGCAGGGAGACCCGGCTGTACGGCACCAGGAACTCTGTCTAATCACTTGCGACGAATCTGTATATGTACGTGTGACCGGTCACCGCGCTGTGCAGTTGAAAAGTTGACAGAAAACTGTAAACCAGCTATAATGGAAAAATAAAAATCATAATATTAAAAAAAAAAAAGCTGCTTAGTCTATGAGTTCTGGCCCTGAGCGAGACTGCTTGAGAGTCACCGTGGCTTTTGCTTCTGTTTCATTCACCAACTCTAACACTGACAGTTCTGTTCCAGGACTTTCTTCCCTCCCTCCGTCCTTCCTTCCTTGCACTCATTCTTCATTCTTCCTTCCTTTTTCCCTCCTTTCTTTTTTTCTTCCTTCCTTCCGTCCTTAGTACAGGATTTTTTTTTCTGTGTAAACTGCAGGTGACAACTGTCTGTAGTCGTGAATGTTAGGAGCCACGTAACATGCATGCATGTGGTGGCACCCACAGCCACAGAGGTGTGAATGTTACGTGGTGATGGTGGCAGTAGCTGCTCAGTTCAGTGGGTGGAGGTGGCAGTTCAAAAAGCAGAGGGCCTCAGTGTAAGTTCTTGTCGCTGAATAACTGAGATCGAGATGTCTGATTACCAGCCTTGTTTTGTCCAATGATTATTTTTATCTTGCCGGCTTATCCGATATCTGTGAACAGGAGAAAACCCTCCCTCGGGAGAGACAGTTCTCGATTCTGCATAGTAAACTACCTTCTGCAAAAGCTTTTTATTATTCTTTTAATTTCTTTTGCTCTTTATTTTGGTTTGTTTTGTTGAGGAAGTTGAGGGAGGACCAGGGAAAGTCGAGGACGGCCACGCGGGGAGGAAGCGAGCAGGTGACAGGGCAGCGGCCTCGGAGCAGCAAACGCAGGACCCAGCCTCCGCCGCTGTGCGCGCCCGGCCCGGGGAGGCGCCCTCCCACACCGCCCAGACGGCGAGCCAGGGCTGTTATGAGCTCACAGCCGAGTCTGAGCTGGATGCGGCCGAAATAGTCCGGCTGGATGTGTTCGTGACAGCGCCTGGAACGCGGGGACAAGCCGAGCAGGTCGTGCAGCCCAGGACATACACGGGATGTTAAGAAAATGACTAGGAGCGAGAAGCGGATGCCGAGCAGAGGGTCAGAGGCTGGTCACAGGAAAGCCCAGAGCATCGAGAGACCGGCAGCGTCCGAGGGGGCCCCGCGTCGGGGAGGCGCTGCCCGGAGCAGAGACGGGAGCGGCGCAGACCCGGCCCGCCTGGGCTTCTTTCGGGCGAGGAGGCTTCTAACCCGCCTGTGGACGAACGGTCCTGACGCCCCTGGTCCCCTCCCGCGGAGGCCACAGCTGCACAGAAAGCTCTGGGCCGCCGTCTGCAGGCGGGGAGCCAGCGTGGCCCTGTCCCGGGCCGCCCCCCAGCTGTCTGTGGTTTGCCGGCCCCCTGACGCCCCATCTTAGCGGACCTCTGCAGAGACCTGTTTCCGGTTAAGGCTGCGTGACGGGGTGGGACCCCAGCTCCGCAGGGACACCGTTCAGGCCCTAACCTTCGCTCTCCGATTATGGCATCAGTGGACTCTCTAGCCTAGTGAACGTCGCACACTCTGAGGGCCCTGGTTTACGGGAAAACGCAGTAGTGGAGTCTTCTGTGGCCTTTCAGTTACTCTGTGTGCGCTCAGCCCCTGAAGCTCTTCGGAAACAGGGCCTTTCAGCACAACCACCAGGAGTCCCCTCGAGGTTATGGTCCACGTAAGAGCCCGGGAGAAGCCGCGGGACAGCCGAGCGGACGCCGAAGCCCCAGGGCAGTGCCTGGTGGGCACGGAGCACGTGACGCTTAGCTCGATGTGCTGTTAATCTCAGGAGGAAGGACGGCGAACGAGCATTGGCTGCCAGGCTTGGCCTAGTTTGCTGATGGGTAATTCACTTTACCCTGCCACGCTGACTGCGTCTGTGGACAACATCCTCGTCTCTTTGAGAAGAATGCGACATATAGGAGGTGGTTTTTTTTTTTCATGTAAATGAGGCTGAGCATCCTTTTTTCCTTTTAACTTTTTTTATAGTTGATTTACAATGTTCTGTCAACTTCTGCTGTACAGCAAAGTGATGCAGTCATGTGTATATATACATATGTATGTATGCACATTCTTTCTCTCACATTATCCTCCATCATGTTCCATCACAGGCGGTTCGATACATTCCCTGTGCCGTCCAGCAGGACCTCATTGCTTATCCAAATGCAAGTTTGCATCTACTAACCCCAAACTCCCAGTCCATCCACCTCCCTCCCCCTCCCTCTTGGCAACCAGAAGTCTGTTCTCCAAGTCCGCGAGTTTGTTTCTTTGCTGTAGATAGCTTTGTTTGTGCCCCATATTAGATTCCAGATGGAAGTGCTATCATATGGCATTTGTCTTTCTTTATCTGACTTACTTCACTTAGTATGAGAGTCTCTAGTTCCATTCATGTAGCTGCAAATGGCATTATTTTGTTCTTTTTATGGCTGAGTAGTATTCCATCATGTATATGTACCACATCTTCCTAATCCAGCCATCTGTCAGTGGACGTTTAGGTTGTTTCCACGTCTTGGCTGTTGTGAATAGTGCTGCAGTGAACATATGGGTGCATGTGTCTCTTTGAATGAAAGTTTTGTCTGGACATATGCCCAGGAGTGGGATGGCTGGGTCACATGGTAGTTCTGTATATATTTCTAAGGTACCACCATACTGTTTTCCATAGAGGTTGTACCATATAAAGAGATTAATTACTGTTAAAGTTCACTTATATAATCTCACTTAATCCTTAATTTCCAACTAACAATTATTTCCTCCTTTTAATAGATTAAGAAACTGAAAGGGTAAGTTCTCTACCAAAAGGTATATCATTAATGAGTGGAAAATTCAGGATTCAAATCTAAACCTGACAGATTCTAATATTTATAATTCACATAACTAGGAATATTTCAATAAACTCTTGTTAGAGCAGTTTTGGGTTCAGAGCAGCAATACTGAGTGGAAAGTACAGAGCTTTCTCTGTGCCCCCTGTCCCCAGGCGAGCACAGCCGTCCCCACCGTGCACATCCCCTCCAGATGGTGCATTTATTACTGTTGATGAGCCTGCGTTGAGGTCGTCAGCATACAGGGTCCATACTTCACGTTAGGATTGACTCGGTGCTGCCCATCTGTGGGTTTGGACAGATGCAGGACGTCTTGAGTCCACCGTTATAGGGTCACCGCACTTTCACTGACCTAAAGGTTCCCTGAGGAAACCACTGATCTTTTTACTGTCTCCACAGTTTCGCTGAGTACTTGTTTAAGGCAAACGGTATTATAAGGCTTTAGGAAAGTAGCCCCCCTCGTTTCAGGCAGCCCGTCTCTCCTGTGCCTGGTGAGCAACGTGTTCTGAGCCTTTTGGCTGCTTTTCTACTATGTACTTCCATATTTCTGAATCTTATTTCTATACTGCTTATTCTAGATTTATTGATTTACGGCAGTATTTGGACCTTGCTCATCAGAGACTGTACAGCTTTCATACCCCTTACTTTCTTCCTCACCCCTTGCTTTCCTAAAGCCGGCATATCATTGTTTCGTTAAATCAGCACTCGGTGAACGCCTCGGTCTGAGCCCGGGAGTAAACATGATTATACTTCCTTTCTTTCCAGAGTTTGTTTTCCCTGAAGTTATTAATGGTCTTGTTATGTGAGAGTTCCCGCTGTTCAGATGCTCAGTTTTCTCTGTTCTTATCACAAGTTCTTTCCATGCGCTACGTCGCTGTCGCAGAAACTTTTGATGCCTTTTTTTTTTTTTGGCAAAGTCAACATATCAGGAATTTATGTGTTCTGGGTCTTCCTCGAGCCATTCCTGCCGAGGCCTCTGTCCACCTGCTCCAAACAGGTGGGCTGCCACAAAGATTTGAGCGTAGTTGTCATCATCAGTCTTCACTTTACCTTTCTGCCATGTGGATCTTTCATTTTCTGGGTCCCTTTTTTCCCTCTTGTTGATTTACTCCCTTCTTTTGGTAACCGCGTCTTCTAGCAGGCTGCATGACACTGAGGCGGCAGTTTAGCTGGGTATAAGATTGAAGGCAGACGTAATCCTCCTTTGAGATTTTGTCTTCTAACTTATATTGTTGCTTTTGAATAGTCCATACTACTTTTTTTACAGTTTACTGAGCGATACTTAATGCATAATAAACTATGCGTATATAAAGTGTACAAAATGATGGCTTTTGACGAATGTATAAACCCATGAAGCCATTGTCATAGTTTTAATAAGGAACATGTCCATCACCCCCAAAATTTTTCCTTATCCTCTTTGCAAACCCTGGGTCCTATCCTCTCCACGCATAGGTAACTGCTCATCTGCTTTTTGTTGTTGTAGATTTTTTCAAATTTTCTAGAATTCTATATAAATGGACGTGTAAAGTGTGTACTCTTCCTATCTGGCTTCTCTGTCTCAACATAATTATTATGAGATCCAGCCATTATTATAGCATGGTCAGAAGGTCATTCCTTTAAATTGCTTTGGTACTTTGGTTGAAAATCAGTTAACTACATATGTTTGGGTTTTACCTTTTTACTCCTTATGCTGATACTTTGATCTATTGGCCTGTCTTTGTGCCAATACCACACAGTCTTGATTATTACATGTCTAAAATAAGTCTTTAAAATGAGTAATATAAATTTCCTACTTATTTCATCTTTTTAAAAATTGTTTTATCCCTTCTATGTCCTTTGCATGTCTATATGCATTTAAGAATAAGTTTGTCCATTTATACCAAAAATCTTTCTGCAGTTTTAGGTGGGATTTCATGGAATCTATAGACTTGAATTTGGGGAGAATTGATAATTTAACAATATTGAGTTTTCCAATTTATTTAAATTTATTTAACCTCTCTTAGCAATGCTTTCTTTTCACTGTACAGATCTTGTACATCTTTTTTCATTTTTTCCCAGACTATTTCATATTTGGTTATGCTATTGTAAGCGGTGATGCTTTTTAAATTTCAATTTCTGATTGTTCACTGCTAATACAGAGAAATACCATTGATTTTTGAATTTTGGTCTGGTATCTTATAACCTTGATAAATTCTTACAGGTTGTAGCTTTTTTGCAGCTTCTATAAGATTTTTGACAAAGACAATTCTACCATCAGCAAAGATGTTTTTATTTCTTCCTTTCTAAACTAGATGTCTTTTTTCTTATCTTATTGCAATTCCAGTACAATATTGAACAGAAGTTGGGAGGGCAATATTCTTATCTTATTCTTGATTTTGGGGGGAAACTTTGGCTTTGACTCTTTCACCATTAAGTATGATGTTAGCTGTAAATAGTCCATTATGTTGGATTCTTTTTTTTTTTTTTTTGTCTTTTTGCCTTTATCTAGAGCCGCACTCGCGGCATATGGAGATTCCCAGGCTAGGGGTCTAACAGGAGCTGTAGCTGCTGGCCTACACCACAGCCACAGCAACACGGGATCCGAGCCATGTCTGCCACCTACACCACAGCTCACTGCAACGCCAGATCTTAACCCACTGAGCGAGGCCAGGGCTCAAACTCGCAACCTCATGGTTCCTAGTCGGATTCGTTTCCACTGAGCCACGATGGGAACTCCTCTATTTCTATTTTTGAAGATGTCTGATGATGTTCACTGTGTAAGACTTTTTGTGTGAGTATTGTACTAGGAATTTGGTGTACTCTTTCATTCTTGAAAGTCATATCCTTCAGTTCTTCAAAATTTAAGTAGTTGTTTCTGTAAAATTTCCTTTCCTCTCTTTTCTCTGTCTTTCTTTCTGGAACTCCTCTTCGCTAGAGGCCACGTCTTCTGCATCATCCCCTAATTCTTAGAAATCTTTCCTCCTATCCCCCTCCCCCACCTTCTCTTTCAATTCTACTTTCTTGGAGAGTTTCTCATTTTTACCTTTCACTTATTTTATCGATTGCTTTTTCAGAAATCATATTTTTATGTTCCAATATTTATTTTGTTCTCTGAGTTCATATATATTATATAATATAAAATATGCATATATAAATGCGTGTCTATTTGTTGGTTTTGTTTTAAATGCCATACTGATGTTGTTTCATGGATATCTTCTTTCCGATACGTATTTCTAAAATGATTTTACTTATCCTCAATAGCTTTGTTCTTTCTGAATCCCTTTGCTTGTAGTTTTGGACCCAGTCTTTCCGGTTGGAGGTTCTCCACGGATGCCTAGTCATGGCTTTTATGTTAATATTTAACAGTGAGGCCATCACGTAGCTGACTGGGAGCTTCGGGAGTGGGCTGTATGGTATCTAGCAGGCTCTATTCTAGTCTGGAACTTGAATGTTTCACTGCAGGAATATCCAAATGTCAGTTATGCATAGTTTCCCCCTCTGGAAACCTTGCGTTTCTCTGCAGAAGATGTCGCAGTTGCCTGCAGGTCTCCTTGGGACAGAGCGGGAGAAGGGGACCCAGGGGCTTACGGCTCAGTGCGCAGGCGTTGACTTGCCACTTCTGTGTTTGGTCAGCTCTTCCGCTGCCCCTGCTCCGCCTGGCTCACCGCAGTCTGGCGCCTCTTTGGTTCAATGTTCTGCTGACAAGTCTGGTTGGTGGAGGTGGGTATTTGTGGTGTCCTGCCCAGGGCAGCGGGTTCCCAGGTCCGACGGCTCTCCACGTGGACTTCAGACACTGCTTTTATCCCTATCGCTTTGCCAGTCCTTAGAAGAATCTGGAGTTTCAACTTCTGACCCTTTTGAAGGTTTTGGAGTAAGAATCAGATTGTTTCCCATGACGTCACTCTCCTCAGGCACTGGTCTTCAGCCTTCTTGAGCCTGCTCGTGCCCGTTTATTTCCCTTCTCCAAAAAATGTATTGCTCATGGGCCACTGCTTTTCCTCTCCCTTCTTATTTCTTAGTTCTTATGTCAATAGGGTTAAAAGGACAAAATAAACAAATATGTTCAAATCACCAAATTTAAAGAGAGGTCCCCCACGCTCTTGCCACTATACCCAATGGCCTCTAGTTCATGACAACACCCCTCATTAGAATTCTCGGGAACATCTCAGTGGTTCTCCTTCATTGGCTTATAATCTACTTGAAGCTGTCCCATTGCTAATAATACTGGGTTTTTTCAGATGTGGACATGCTGTTCTGTCTCACAAAATTCTCTCTCCCTTTTTTTTCCTTTTTTCCCTGTCTCCCTAGGTCGGTTTCTCTTAGGAAAGCCGAGCTCGCTGCAGGTCCTTACACCTCGTTCTCACGCCGGCATCGGGGACACTGCTTAACCAAACACTGAGCTTCAAGCACAATCAAATGGACACCCATGAGTAAGAGGTAAGAGTGGAATTCTGCAAAGTCAAAATACAGTAGAAGAAATTTATTTTTCCTGAACTTTTCAGGAGACACTTAGTGACGGTGTCCACTGAGGTATGGCTTTTAGACCTGGAAAGAGTTTGGGTCTCTGACTTCCTGTGTCTCCTCATCTCTGTCCCTGGGCTCACAGTTTCAGACATCTGTGAAAGCCCGCGGAGAAATTCCTGGTCAGGGGAGTTCTCATTTCAGAAGAGGAAATGCCCCAAAACCAGTCGTGATCATTTTGAGTTCGCGGTTAGGGCTTACAGTTCCCTAGGACCCCATCATTTTCCTTTTCGAAGGATTCGAAGACTTTATCCACTTGACTTGAGGAAAGGAGATGGGGTGTGACTCCCATGGGGACACAGGGAGCCCTTGACCCCCGAGCACACCGAGGAGGAGGGGGCTGCCACTAAGTCAGAACCTGGCAAAGGAGGTGTTTCTGCAGAGGGTGCATCTTAGAGGAATGAAACTAGGGTCCCCACCGCCACCAACAGCAACAGCAGTGACGGGTCAGCCACCAGTGAGCCTCGTCAGGGGACCGTGATGTCGTCCCCGGAGAGCTGCACTGATCCGAGAGCGGTTATGTAAGGGCCATTTGGGGTAATTATTCCATTTATCCCACAAACATGGGCTTTGCTCTGCCCGCTGGTTGGAGGTATCGGAGCGTTGCCATGGGAAGACTCTTTCACCAGCGTATTAAGTGACTCATGGGCCCTACTCAGAAATGCTGAGAAAAAGAAAATACGCACAGGTTGTGTTAAGGTATTAATTCAGTCATCTCTTGTCCATCGCAGAGGAAGTAGGCTGCAGCTAGGACAGGTTCCCCAAATCAAGTCCAGTGGAACTGTTGTGGCCAATAAAAAATTACACACAAATCCCAAACATAAGGGGAATGGGCTCAGGAACCTACAGGGAGAATCCTCAGAAATGCGCTTTATGACAGGCTCTTTTGTAAGGTTCAGAATAAATAAGGATCGAATCCGACTAGGAACCCTGAGGTTGCAGGTTCGATCCCTGGCCTCACTCAGTGGGTTAAGGATCCAGCGTTGCCGTGGCTGTGATGTAGGTCACAGACACGGCTCGGATCCGGCATTGCTATGGCTCTGGCGAAGGCCGGCAGCTGTAGCTCTGATTCCACCCCTAGCCTGGAAACCTCCATATACTGAGGGTGTGGCCCTAAAAAGCCAAGAAAAAAAAAAAGAATAAGGAAAACAATATGTCTTCTTCAAACACACATCTATAGTTACACTTAACTCTGTGTCCTCCTCATACTACGTGATCTACATGCACACACACACTCACATACACACACGCACACACGCGAAGTCGCACACACACAAAGACACAGTGGCAGTTCGGATAGTCCTCATGTAATCTGGACGTGCATATGCTGCGGCATCTCTAGGTCACAGATAGACCACCTCCTGATGTATCTTCCACCAGTAGATCAAAAATGCAAAACCATATGACACAAAAATTTGGTTTGGCTTTTATTTATTTATTTATTTATTTATTTATTTATTTATTTATTTATAGGGCCGCGCCCTCAACATATGGAAGTTCCCAGGCCGGGGGTCGAATCAGAGCTGCAGCAGCCGGCCTACACCACAGCCACAGCAACGCAGGATCTGAACCGCCTCTGTGACCTACAGCACAGCTCATGGCAACGCCGGATCCTTAACCCACTGAGCGAGGCCAGGGATCGAACCCACAGCCTCATGGATACTAGTCAGGTTCGTTACCAGTGAGCCACAACAGGGACTCCTAGTTTGGCATTTAAAACGAAATTAATTTATTTAAGCAGACACACAAAAATTCTTACTAACTGTAAGATCAGAAAATCCTTCTAAAATTATATTTTATAGGCATAAGCTCCTGTGAAGAAATTTTTTTAGTTTGAAGTAGAAGAAACCCAGCCGGCCGCTGAGCAATTGGCTGAGAACATTAGCTCTCCCAGTTTCTTTGCTGGTTCAGGGCTGGGAAGAGGCTCAGATGTGGTCTCCGAGATCACAGGCTTGTCTTTGGGCTCCTCCTTGAAAGCTTCGGACATGGTTTTTATCAAACGTCCTGCGTCCGCCACCTCTTCATTCGCCCTGTTTGATCACGTGAGAGACTTTTTGGTCGCCTCAAAGGGGGGACACACGTCTTGGTGACTCTGGGACTAAAGTGCTGATGGTAATTTGTTTATGAGGAAAAAGGAGTCAAGACTCCGTGATGCAAGTCAGCTCGCGAGCGCTTTCTGCCAGCACACGGCAGCACATGCTCGGCCGCGGTCACGTCGGAACCGGTCCTCACGTGGTTACAGCGGCGGCGCGGGCGGCCGGGCACCTGTCCTCCAGGTCCTCTCGCCAGCAGATAAACAGCACCGGGTGTTTGCAAGGTTCGAACGGTGAAAACGTGCTATTTTGAGTCACCTGGAAAATGCAGTTTGCTCGCAGTAGAATAAAGTAAAAAACGAGAAAAGAAAATTTTTCTGCATTTAAGAGCACAGCTGATATTTCTGCCAACAGAAACGACGAAAGGAAAAGTTAAAGAAATTGTTCACATCGCACATCTAAAATTACACTGACCACCACCTGGTCTGGAGAGCTGTACCCTTTCCCAGCATTTAAGGGGCGGTTGCACACCGGAATTACCTGGGACGTGCTCCCTGAAAATAGACACCCAGAACAAATACACCTTAATCTGAGTGTAGGTGGGTCTCCGAGACCTTCGTTTATAACAAACGCTCCGACTCACTGCTTTGCCGTAAAACTTGGAGAACTGCTGTGCCCAGACAAGGCTCCTGCTTCTTTGCTGACCTGCTGACTGAAAAAATGAGAAAAAAAATTCCCACTTGAATTCCTCCAGGGCATAAACTACTTGGGGGCATAAATGGAGTCACTGAGTTATTCTAAGCCTTGGAAGTTGAACTGCTTCCTTTAAGATATGAGAAATTAGATTTTAACAGCATTGATTATAAGGCCATAAAGACCCTCCTTAAGAGCTTAGAGCTGTGCTCAGTTGCTTAAAATGTGACTACTGAGGGACTGAGTGTTTAATGGAAATAAGCCTAAACAGTTGCAGGTGGCTAATGGCTGCCATATTGGACGGTATAGTTAGTCTTGTCATTATCACAGAAAGTTCTAGTAAACGGTGCTCTCTTAGACTAACACAGTGTCCAGCTGACTTTGAGAATAAGAGAATATGTTCACAAAGTCCCTTGACTTCCTTGCAGAAAAGCTGCTAGAGTAAAACAGTTACTGGTCTAATATTGTATGTGGTATATAGAGACGATATGTTGTGTATACTGCATTATATTTACGGACAATACAGATTATTTGATTGGAAAATTTACAGATGAATGGAAATATTTTTAGATTGTACGTTCCTGTTCTAGAATTTCCAAGTGTTCTTTTTCAATCATTTTTACTTCTCTATTGATCCTGCCCATCTGTTTCCACAATATGTTCATATTTTTATTTAAATCCTTCAAACTATTTATAATGATTGTATTAAAATTCATCATTTCTGTCATTTCAGGTCTGTTTTTTTTAACTGATTTTTCTCCTACTCGTATTTTTTCTCACATTCTCTTGCCTTTTTTTTTTTTTGCATGTCTGGTGATTTTCTATTGTATGCTGGGCATAGTAAATGCCACTTGGTTGAATATCCAATTATTACTCTCTTCATTTAAAGAGAATTAAGTTTAATTCTGAGGCAGTTAATTTACTTGCAGATCAGCTTGCTGTTTTAAGTCTTGTTTTAAGCTTTGTTAGGGCACACCCAGAGCAGTCTTTATTGGGTCTAAAGTAGCACTTTTTTTTTTTAGTTTTTTTAAAATTACAGTTGATTTACAATGTTGTGTCAGTTTCTGCTGTGCAGCAAAGTGACCCAGTCATACGTGTGTATATATATACACATTCTTTTGCTCATGCTTTCTTGCGTCACAGTCTGTCCCAGGAGACTGGACACGGTTCCCTGTGCTGCATGGCAGGACCTCGCTGCTTAGTCATTCTCAGCGGAGTAGCTGGCGTCTACCAACCCCAAGCTCCCCGTCCATCCCCCCCCCCCAGCAACCACACGCCGTCTCTACATCATCTGTGAGTCTCTTTCTGTTCTGTGGATGGGTTCGTTTGTCCCGTATTTTAGATTCCGCAAGTAAGTGACATCATAGGGTACTTGCCTTTCTCTCGCTGACCGACTTCACTTGGGATACGTGTCTCCAGTTGCATCTTAGAGAGACGCTGTTCTGAAGGCAGGTGTCTTTCGGGGTGTCAGGTGAGCGCCGCGTGCCCCAGTGAGGTCTGTCCACACGAGAGGCCCGTGTGTGTTCTGGGACAGTCCCACTCAGCCCACTTCTCCCGGGCGCCCGGTCTTTCCCTCTGCCACGTCGGCACCCGGCCTTCGGTGTCCAGAGCCATCTCCAGTCAGGGACCCAGGGACGTCCCCGGGGCGTCTGGACTCCATCTCCGGGCGTCCCTACCCCACCCTCTGGGGCTCCCCAGTTGCCTCGGCAGCTCAGCAGGACCCGGAGCTGCCTCCCGGAGGAAGGGGGTGACTTCAGGCCCCACCCCAACGCGTTTCCTTCTCCCGGGCACCAGAGCCCTGCCCCGCTTGCTGTCTGACGTCTAAAGTCCAGTTTTATAGTTTTAACAGAAAAAGACGGAGTTGATATCAGTTTTTCTATCACGAAAATAGAGCTGCAAATGGAAATTAGCAGTTAGATACAGCTGAGACCTACTAGAAATTTTTTAAATTTAAACCGTGGAATTTCCACTAATCAAATGCATTTGCCCAGAGGACAAAGCCTGGATAAGTTAGATTTACTTGCGTAGGGAGGATTTTAAGGACTTAATAGACCAGAAGCTTGTCATGTAATTTCAGCGAGTTCTGTTTGGGACACATCTGTGAAATGAAATCGAGAGAAGGCCATAGTTCTTGCATGAATGCGGGTCCCTGGATTAGGAAGCGAGAGGCTTTGGGTTTGTGGCTCCACTGAACCTGCCTGCATCATCACCTTGGATCATGACATTGGTTCCCAAACTGTGTGCCACAGCGACCTGGGATGTCACGACAAACTCACAGATGTGCCACAGGCAGTTCTCAGCTCTCGAGGGCCACCCGGTGATCCTGTCGTCTGCTGGACGGGGCACAGGCCCCCGGCCTGGCGTGGCTCCCAGTTTAACACTGGCTGTGCCACCTTCTTATTGAAGACATCATTTTCTTCATGATGCTGGGTTTGGGGTAATCACTATGATAAAAAGCAAAGTACTCTTGTTTTTTGTTTTTCGTGGGGTTTTGGGCCTCTGGCATAATAGGTACGTAACAGATCCAGAAACAGACCCTGAGAAGACAGGTTTAAAGTTATAACCATGAGACAAATGAAAATAATGAAGATGGAGTTAAGAAGAGCTGGTGATAGACGCACAATGGAGATAACATTGCGAGCGACCCAAACGCTCACCTTTTCTGGAATTATGCACCAAAAGGAGGGACTTAAGCATATTGTTTAGAGTTTTGGGGTTGGCTGCCAGGACCATTAGAAACAGAAATAGTTAAACAATTGGTATGTTCAGGTCAGTGGGTATACGGTAGACAGTTTCTGTTTGACCTTTTTGGTCCTGCACAACAGACCACTGTAAAACATAAAATTAATAAAACGAAAACTAGTTTTATTCCTTTAAAAAAAAGCAAAGTACCACATAAAAATCAGTGTAGAGCATAAAATGAAGGTGTTGGTTTAGCTGAATCTAATTCCAGCAGCAGACACACATGCCCTTAGTAATACAGGACAGTTATTTGAGAATGGAATTAAAGTATCACTCTTTTCCTTCAACTGAGATGGATCATTTTTGTCTTCGATTGGCTACGTGTGGTTAGTACAGAAAAAAATGTTCGGGAGTTCCCTGGTGGTCTAGGGAAGCACTGCAGCCCGGGTTCGACCCCTGGTCTGGGAACTGAGATTCCACGTCAAGCCTCTGCTCATAGCCGCCAAAATAAATACATAAATAAGTTGAACCGAACTATTTAATAAACACAACTAGTAAGTGTTTCTTCTGGATGAGGCTTTTGGAACATTCCAGGACGCAAAGGGCACCATGAACTGGGAGAGTCTGGGAACCTCTGGACCAGAGAGTTCATCTGCCGAGAGCTACCGTGCTCCCTTCTGCAAATTCTTGAGCTTCATTATGTAGTTTTTAAGGTCTCTTTCTAGTCTCACACCTTAGGCATCAGTCCCCTACCCTCCGGCTGGTTGCTAAGTGGCATCATGCAGGAGGAAGGATAACGTGGCCCTTTTTCCATCAGGGAGAGGAGAGAAGAAATGGTCTGGGATTCCCAGCCTGTCTCTGAAGCAGGAGCCCCGTGGCCCCTAGAACGAGTGGAAGCCAAGAAGGTCCATGAGTGTCTCCAGCAGACAAGAACCAGGATTTTAAGCTGTGGTGTAGGTCACAGATGCGGCTCGGATCCCGCGTTGCTTTGACTGTGGTGTTGGCCGGCGGCAGTAGTTCCCATTTGTCCCCTAGTCTGGGAACCTCCATATGTCGTGGGCTCAGCCCTAAAAAGCAAAAAAAAAAAAAAAACCGGAACCAGGATTTTAAACTCAGCTCCAATCCGCGCATCAGAACGGCATGGCTCTAGCCTGGAGCGGACCACGGTGTTGAACCCGGCATTCTCCACACGCTTAGAACATGGCCAGTAACCTGTGGTCCGCGCAGCTAACCTGGGGCCCAGGGACTCCATGCAGAGAACTCAGAGTGTCCACTGAACTTGGACAGAGAAATAGTCACCTTTACTTTGGTTAGTCTTGAACTGAAATTTAGCACATGAATGTGGCGTACCAACGCAGGCCCCAAGCCACGGGAGTACGAGCATTCCGCATGCCTTTCTCACCAACCGAAATAATCGGTATTTTCATGTCACAGTACACTTGTGGCAAATACTTCAAAATAGCATTTATGGTTTCCTACCACTTTGAAACTGCAGTGGTTTTTAGACCTGCCATGAACTTGATACTTAGTGCATTATGGGGGAAAATTATTACTATATCACAAAATGTTTTTAAAATGCATATTCTGGTATTTACTGTTCAATATGGGTTGTTTCTTAGCATCTGAAATACTAGTTTTAACTCTTTATTGTGGAGGACTGGGAACACACATCAAAGTAGGTTAAAGGATATAGGGAACCCCAGATCTATCACCCAAGTGTACCCCAAATCTTTTCCAAGCATCAGACATTATATCATTTCCTCCATAAATATTTCAGTATGTACTCTTACAGTATAAGAGCTTCTTGAAGTATGGTCATAATGCCATTCTTGCACTTTAAAAACTCAAGTCCTTAAGTATCATCAGATATCCCACTAGCGTTGACGTTTTCAAGCATTCATCTGTGTTAGATTTTTAAAATTTTTTTTGTTAAAAATTAGAATTCAAATAGGTTCACACTTTTTTAAAATTTTTATTTGCTGGCCGCACCTGCAACATGCCAAAGTCCCCAGGCCAGGGATCAGACCCCCGCCACAGCAGTGACAACGCTGGCCCTTCACCACTGGGCCGCCAAGGAGGTCTAACGTGGCCACTAATCGGGTCTGTTAAGCCTGAGCCGGGGTGGGAACTCCCAAGCCCAACAATTCGAATGGGCTGATACGGCTCTTAAGTCTCTTAACATCTAGAGTCTGCCTTCATCTCCTCTCGCTTCCTGCAGTTCATTTCTTGAAGGGGAAGGGGGTTTACCCTGCAGAGTCTCGCGCTCTGTCCCGTCTCCGTCAGCTTCGTCCCACACTGACCCGTCTCCTGCCGACGGCTCAGGGAGGCTCCACGGGGCCGGAGCAGGGCAGTGCGACCCTGAAATGCTCTTTGCACGAAATCACAATCCACCCACGACAGGGCGCGTCCCTGCCCTTGGTCCCATAAGCTGCCCCTTTCAGCACAGCTGCCATCTCACCCGTCCTGGGCTGGAGATGGCTGTGACCCGCTCGACCCTTGAGTCCCCGGGCTGTGTTGGAGTCCCCGGGCTGTGTTGGAGTCCCCGGGCTGTGTTGGAGTCCCCGGGCTGTGTTGGAGTCCCCGGGCTGTGTTAGAGTCTCCGTGCTGTGTTGGAGTCCCCGGGCTGTGTTGGAGTCCCCGGGCTGTGTTGGAGTCCCCGGGCTGTGTTGCAGTCCCCGTGCTGTGTTGCAGTCCCCGTGCTGTGTTGGAGTCCATCCTGACACGTCTGTGGAGTGCTCGGGGGGTTCCTCAAGTCCCCCCGTGTGACGCAGCCTGGCCAGGTTCCTTGTCCACTCCCGAAGCTGCTACCCCAGTCCTTCCCCCGCCCCCAGCGGTTCCACCCCCACGTCCTGTCCTCCTGGGTGGCTTAGCCGCTTCTCTGACAGTGCCTGTCGCCCCCGGCCACACCCTAGCCGCACCTCGTCACCTCTGCCACGCCTCCCACGGGGTCAGTGTCTCAGGTTCACGGCTCACTGCTGTCTCATCACAGCTCTTATGGAGTGTCATCAGCTTCCTCGCCTACGGCCCTGACACCTTTGCTGTCTCCTCGGCCGCCCCTCAGGGTCTCGCGGAGGTGGGACCACCCCAGGGGAGGGCAGGTGGCTGGCCGTCGGCATCGCTGCGGGTCAGCCTCGAGCCCCTGTTGGTAAGGCCTGCCTCGGCTTGGTCGTGAGGCTCCTGACGGGCGGCAGGGGCGCGGCGACGGCTGGGGCGCGCTCACGGCCTCCCCGCCCCGGCCCGTCTCCCGCCCGCGGGCAAGGCTCTCCCTCCACGCGGTCCTCGGGTCCGTCCCTCCGGCTCCAGCTGCCCCATCAGGCAGGACAGCAGCGGCGAAACCCACACTCGGGAGCCACGCGGCTTGTCCAGATGCCAGGGCTGACGCTTCGTGGGTGGGTTTCAGCTGTGAAAAGGAGGCAGGATTCTCAGGGAGATGGAACAGGACAAGGGGGGTAAAAACAGCGCGGGCCGTCCGGGCTGCGTTCTCACTGCTGCCTCTGCCTCTCCGAGTCGCACACGCCTTCATCCCCCATCGCCCCGCGGCGGCCGGCCCCCGCCCGCGCCGACACCTGCCAGCGCCTCCACCCCGGCCTCGGCGCCGACGGCGACCCCGTCTCCCCGCTCGGGGACCGTTCCAGGCGCTGTTACCTACTGGCGTGTCTGTGGCCTTCCGGCTGGCTCCTCTCCGGCTTCGGGACGTGCCCCTCTCGCTCCGCGTCGCCTGGCCCACCCCCCTTTCCCGGGCGGGAGAGCCTGCTGCCCCGAGGACCGCTTCATCCCGTCCCCGCCTCCTGGGGCGTCCCTTCCCTCGGCCGCCCCGCCACCTGCATGCTGTTGGTGACCACATCCAACCCCCAGCTCATGTGACCCGCCCGGGCCGCCCCAGTGTCCCCAAGCATCAGAGGCGAGGCCGGAGGAGCTGAACGGGCCGGTTTCATGTCCACACGGAACCGGCTGCGGGGTCGGTCACCGGCGGCGTGCGCGAACACCTGCGCGCCCGCCCCGAGGCCGCCGGCAAACGCATGTAATCCTCACGGCGGCCGAGCGACGCCGCGGGCAGCAGCCTGAGCGGTGTCCCGTCCGCCCCCGACGCCGCCCCGCGCATACGCGCCCCACGTCCCTGATCTTTACCCCAGTCGTGGAGGGCATTTCCCGCCACCCCCGCCCCGAGATTCCGGCCCGGAGAAGTAAGCCGCGGTCGGAGCTCCTCCCGTGGTCCCCTCACGGTGCGCGGAAAGGGGCCGATCAGAGACGGGAAAGAGCTTCTGATCTCGGAAGAACAATTTTTGCAAATAGATTTGTATGCATAACAACTCTGGCAGTCGGTGGTGGTGGAGTCAGTGACTAATAAAAATGTCATTTCCTGTGATTTTTATAAATTACAGTAAATATGCGGTAATCGCCCACATTAGCTGCTGAAATGCCGGCAGCCATCTGGAGGGGAGGCCAGCGACGTCACTGAAGCCCCCAGAGGTAGACCCCACAGGTGCAATTTGACACCTAGGAAAACAGTAGTTAATACATGCTAGAATTTGGAGAAGGGGAAAGTGTTAAAATAAATGTATGTCAAGCAGATAAATTTGGACTTCTCCATGAGGATCTGTCATGTCAAACAGGAAATAGCTATAAATTACCCGTAATAGTAAAAAATCTTGTCATTTATAACCTTTAAAGCAACGGGGCTCATTTAACACATCAACTCATAGATCATAATCTAGGACAGTCAGCCTGGCTGTTTATTTCACTTTTAACGTGTGGAAACCAGAGCAAACGCTGCCTGAGCCACAAGAGACGCGCAGCGTCCCTTTAGCTCCGGGGGCCGTTGAACCAGGTGGAGAGACCGCCTTGAGCCCAGGGTGAGGGACGTCAAGCTATGAAAAACCCTTCCTGCTCCCCACAGAAATTAAGATGTGATTGGGAATGTCATGGCTGGGGCAGTCTCCTAATGAATAATTCCAAATGAATCCCACCGTTATTCTGTTTCCTTGTTTCACTTAGGAGCTATTTGAAGTCGTTGGAGCTGAAAGTGTGTTTCAACACTCCAGGCGCCTCGGCGCTATCTTGTGATCACCTTGCTAAGCGGTTCGCGGGCAGACGGTCACTGCAGTTCTGTGTTGCTTTCAGACGCCTCTGCGAACGCTACCCCAGAGCAGAAGCCGGCTCGGAGACGTTTGTAAAGGGGCCGCCGTGCCCCCGAGAAGGTGGTGGTGAGTGCGAGCCGGGAAGACGAACACACGCAGCCGTTTCCTGCTTCCCCGGGAGAGGCAGTGGGAGCCAGGTATAAAGAACAGACGCCTCACGAGGTCTGCGTGTGCCCTGAGTGCGTAGCTGAGGTCGGCTGATGAGGGTGGGGAAGGTCCGAGAGAGAAGGCGCAGGAGCCGAGGGCACAGCTGCGCGCCAGACGACGGCTCATCCTTTTCACCGAGAGAGGGATTTGGGGGGCACGGAGCTCACGTGCACACCTGCGTCGCCATCGTGAGCACTAAGGACGGGCAGGGTTGGTCTCCAGTGACACCCAGCTTCCCCCCGCCGCCGTCTTCAGTGAATGCTTACCTGGGCTCCCGCCACCTGCCACCACCGGGACCCCGCCATGCGTGTGTGGGCGCACATGTACAGGGGGGCGTGCGAGCGCACCTGAGCGAGAACGAGCGGGCACACACGCACACTCGCACACACACACCCCGCACAGCCCAGAGGCCGTGGCGAGGGCAGCAGCCAAATTTAGAATTCCTGGGTCTGTTGGATGGGTAGCTTTTCGCTCTTCCATATCTTACCAAGATCCCCTGCCAGAGGGCTGAAAATTTGCCGCTGATTTTTCATTGCTGTTGTTCTGTTTTTAGGGCCACACCAGTGGCATATGGAGGTTCCCAGACTAGGGATCTAATCAGAGCTACAGCTGCTGGCCTACGCCACAGCCACAGCAACGCTGGATCTGAGCCGTGTCTGTGACCTACACCACAGCTCACGGCAACGCAGGATTCTTAACCCACCGAGCGAGGCCAGGGATCAAACCTGTGTCCTCATGGATATTAGTTGGCTTACTGCTGAGCCAAAATGGGAACTCTCTGATTTTTTAAAAGTGTTTTTTTAGGAGTTCCCTGGTAGCCTAGCAGCTAAGGATCCAGCATTGTCACCTGGCCCAGGAACTTCCACATGCCACAGGCAGAGCCAAAAGGGGGGGGGTGTTTTAATTTAATTTAATTTTAAGGAGTTCCCATTGTTGCTCACCAGTAACAAACCCGACTAGTATCCATGAGGACGCGGGTTCAACCTCTAGCCTCGCTCCGTGGGTTAAGGATCTGGCGCTGGCATGACCTGCTGTGTAGGTCGCAGATGTGCCTCAGATCTGGTGGTGCTGTGGCTGTGGCGTTAGGCCTTAGCTGCAGCTCCAGTTCCACCCCTGGCCTGGGAACTTCCATATGCTTGCGGGTGCCACCCTAAAAAGTTAGATGATAGATGGATAGATAGGTAGACAAATAAATTTAATCTTAAAAAGAAGTTAAATTTAAAAATTAGCTTCCAGTGATAAGCAGTTTAATTGGTTCCTTGCATTTAACAGCTTCCTTTGAAAACAGTTGTTAGTCTCGCTCTGAATTTGATCCTGTCTTCGTCGTAATGGCTCATTTCTGTACTGACTGATTGCCGGCTGTCAGTGAGGAAGGAGGTGGGGTTTGAGGACAGAAAAGCATTTATGAGCGAAGGGTTTAGGTGCTATTCAGGTCAGTCTGGTAAAAATTCTCTAATTCAGGGAGAAAAGCTGAGTCTGGGAAACAAATGGTGCAGAGCAGCAGCCTCCAGGCTGGAATCCCGAAGCGCGGCCCAGCCCGACCAGACCGGCCTCAGTTAGTCACTTCACTTTGACAGATATTGAACGTGGCCGTACGGGAAGTAACACATTGATTTTTTGGAATCCGTATGCATCAGATAAATTGAAAAATTGGGGTTCTTTCTCCAGCCTAGGTAATTTCTAGAAATGCCAGCATCCTGCGTCTTTAGTGTCAATTGCTATTCTTACTGATGAAAGACTGTCTTTTCTTTTTTTCCTTCTTTGGTGAGTTCAATGGGTAACTGTCTTGATTCTACATTTTTAAACTGTCTATAACTGTAGAAGGGTTGTTGCGTGTATTGACTAAATATTATTTTAACACATATGTTCATTTCTAACAAAGTTAATTTCTGTAGAATCATGGATAATTTTGAAAAGATTTGGGGCCAAATGGTACAAATTCATTAGTGGACTAACCCAGCCATTCATGCTGCATTTCCTTGGTTCGAAGACATGCATCTCTCGTTTTATCACCTCTGGAATCTACCTCCGCTGTTACGCTCAGTGACTCACAATAAGTGGCGGAGCTTTTCATATATAGTGGCATGTAAAATAGAGACGCATCTGCCAAAAATGACATCTCGGGCTTGTGGAGAAGAGTCCATGTGCGTGGAGGTAACCTCTGGATAATTTCTGATCCCTGTGGTCTGGGATGAAGAAAAGCTGCGTCAAGGACCAGCTGTTCTTCCCCGATATTTCCTTACACAAAAGTTTTAGGTTACACACCCAGACTCCAGCGTGGCTCTGTTTATTCCATAAAAGTCTTGTGCTGGTACTGAATGGTTCACACTGGGCTGCAATGTGCATTTGACAGCGGTTGTTATGGACTTGTGCAACCCCAGCGGAGAAAGGTCCAAATAAAAACTCTAGAAGATTCTCCAAGGAGGAAGGAAGGAGGCCAGTTTGCCAACTGGTACCCAGGCTGATGAGGAGTCAAAGAAAACTCCCAAACTAGCACCACCAAATGGGATTGAGTTAATATTTAAATTTCTCGCTGATTTAAGATGAGCTTGCCAGTGTGCGTGACATCCTGGGCTACACGTGTGCTGGCTTTCTGGAAACTTTACAAGGCAATTACTGTAATGCAGAAGAGTCTTCACCCCCGAGCCCTCAGCCACACCACCTGGGCTTTCCTGCCCGCATCCTTAAATGTGTTTTTTTCTCGGAGCCATAAGTCTTGGAGAGGTCTGGGAGCCAGTCCCAAGTATTAGGTCAGTTGGGAGGTGGTGCGGGGACAGCAGAGAGAAAAGGATTTGCTCAGACTTCTTCATTTTGACATGTAGGAGTTCCAGACAGGAAGCGTGGACACGTGCGCTCTGTGCTCCATCACCGGCTTCTTCCCGCAAGCTCCCTGGCCTGGGGGACACACGGAGACTGGTGCCCACCTGCTCGTATACTTGTCTCTATTGGTTCTTTCCTGGCAGAGATGCCGTTCAGTGGCCGAGGTCCACGCCACTCCACTCCCGGGCCTCTGCTCCTCGCCTCGCCTCCCTCTTCCTGGGAGCGTCTGCCTGTTCGTCCGACTTAAAGGGGAATTACCAACACCCCCATTCTGTGCCCCTTATCGATGGATGTTACACTACAAGGCTTTGCATTGAAAGGACACAAAGAAAGAGCAAGCCGTGGCACATGGCCAAATAAAAGAGTAATGTTCTGGTGAATTTAGCCTAAATAACTTACTGCTGTAGCAAAGTGGAAAAGTGGAAGGTGAACCCTTTGACCAGTAAATCTCCGCTGCCCGTGAAACCCTTATCTGGTCCCCTGCAACATACTCCGCACGAGGAAGCCGTCACCATTGGCTCTGGTTCGTTATTTGTAAACCTTGATCTTCTGCACTCGGTGTCCTAAATATGGATAATTAGCATCAGTTTATCACGCTTCTGCATATTTTCTCTTCTCTCCAAACATGCATGCTTCCATTGGCTGCCATGCTGCCACAGAAGATTATGGAGACAGATTGCAGGGAATGAATGTGCTCAGCGAGATTAGGAAGGAATAGAAATAGCAACTTGGCCAATAAATTCCTCGCGAGGGCCTTATCATGCAATTACACGTTGACTCTGCACACTCGCCCAGCCTCTTAATCCAATGCCCCACCAAGAATAAAATTTCACTAATTTCTGAATTACTGCATATCCTCCTGACTTGTTAGCGAGAACGGTTGGAAGAAGAAGCGCTGCTGAAAACAGCGCGTCAAACTTTGTGCTAAAAAAATGAAACTTTAAATGTCAGACTGGGCGCCGTGAATCGGGCCGGCCGGTTAAGCGTCTTCGCCGCTGCAAAGGGCCGCACCAGACCTTGGCCGCTTTTGGGGTTCAGAGCTGGATGAAGAGGAGGGTCGCCGACTCCCAAACAGAGGAGCCGACATGTTTTAAAGCAGGACCAAGCGCTCACTTACTTCCTGAGGGTTGCTGATCACAGCGGTGACGCCCTGAGAAGCCCGGGCCTGGCGTCACTTGACTGTCAGCGCCGCCCCCCACCCCAGACAGCCTGTGTCACAGTCAGCAGCCACCCTCACGCTGACACGTTACAGCTTCTTGTGCACGTTGACTTGTACAAACAGGAGGCGGCCCCTCGGTGTCTCATAAAAGGCTGAGCCAAGACTGCTGTCCAGGCGTCCACATGCGTTCCCGCTCCTCTGCCCGATACCCTTGACCTCCCGGGCGTGATAACAGGGCCTGCATTTGAGGAGGCACAGTAAGTCCTTCCAGCCATGGGCGACTATTTATAGGCCGAGCGAGCGAGGCTGGGCAGTAGGACGCACCCACAAAAGCAAGGCGCGCTGCAGGGGAAAAGCCCGCAGGACTGCGGCTATGCTTCTGGAAGGATTAGAAGAGTCCAGATCACATCGTCCCGACGATGCGTTCGCACGTGCAGCGGGCTTCCTCGTTTTGCGAAGAAGTCGTCAGCTAAAGAAATTCACAGCAAGCGCGAGGACTGAGCGCCACGTGCCTTCGGCCACCCCTTAGGCCGCACACAGGCTGCGGAGGGGGACCCCATGTCAGAAGACCCGGTTCCAGGCTTGGAGTCCAGAGACACAGTGGACACCACGCATCCCAGGCCTATGTCTGGAGCGTCTCCGCGGCACCGGGCCCCGTTCTCAGGCCGAGCTACCCGGGAGCGGCACAAAGGAAGGGGCCGGCGGGGACCGGCTGACGGTTGGCTGGTCTGCTGGCTGCAGCCTGGAACCTCCTTCCTGCCCTGCAAGAGAGAGGACCGAGGCCTGTGAGCAGGCCCTGGGGCCCTGGCTCTGAGGACCTAGACTTTGGTAGAGGACCAGTTGCTCAGAAAACACCAGCCATCCCTGAACCGCACACTTGAACACGCTGTGGCCGGACCATGCCCGCGCCTCCAGCCCTAGTCATCTGTCCAGAAAAAACCCAAACGCGTCGTCCCCACCCTGATCTAGAGCAGTTCTGCTTTGCTTTCCTTGAATTCTCTTCCCTTCCAAAGCCACTGAGATCCAAGGGGTGGGGGAACGGGGCGGTGGGGGCTGGGACAGGGTTCCTGAATGGGGCCAGGGTGGCCTGGAGAAGGAGCAGGACCGGGCGGTTGTTTTCAGTGGCTGCTATGGCACTCGGTTTGACTGCATCGAACTTCACTGCAGCAAGGTGCCCAGCCCAGAGCCAACGGCGCCCGGGCCCCAGGCTCACCCCGCGCTTGGTGCGGAGCTGGGGGACCCTCCAGCGGGAAGCGTGAAAGCTGATGAGGCGTTAGTAATAATCGCCCTCCGCTCCCCTGTGTCATATTTCCTGAATCCTCGAGCTGAGTTGGGGGGGCGGGTGAGAGGGAGCCGTTTGCCATTAATCTGGGAACAAACGGCCAGCCTCGGTGACTGGGATTTTCGCTTTTCTTTTCTCACTTTTCTCAGTGTGGGGAAGCGCGGAGCGGGCGCGGAGCGATTGTGAGGGGCTCTGCTGGAATTTGGCAGCGCGGAGGCTTGGAGGGCAGCCCCATGCTGGCCCCTATTCAGCAGGCCGGTTTTCCTCGAGCTTTGGAAGTTTCACTCAGCCGTGCACTCAATGGCTTCACAAAGCTGATTACAAGCTTCAGCGCATTCCTGAAGGAGCCAAAAGCGACGCAGGTGCAAACGAGCCGAGGGAGCCCTTATCCCGGTGACAGAATGGGGCAAGCTGGGAAAGGCTGGGACCACACAAATCCAAGCTCACCAGGCAGCAGAAAGCCCGCCTTGGGAACCGGGGGTCATTATCCGCCCTATTCAGCGGGGCCCGGGCGGGGACCCTGGGGCCCGGGAGGCCGGCCCTGGAGGGAGCGGCAGCGCGCGTCCGCGGCCCTGGGGACCCCGCGGGGCCTGCGGCGGGGCGGGGCTGCTGGCCCGCGACTTGCGCGTTCGCACGGACAGCGTCTGTGAAATCCGTGCTCGGAAAGGCCCCGGGTCAACACCACTAGGGACACAGGAAGCCACCGGGTGTGTGGACGTCGCGCCACCTTTGTTCACCCAGCGTCCAGACCACACCGCCCTGTCCCTGCCCCCAGCCTGGCGCTGAGGTCCCTGCGTGTCCCCCAGGCCACCGACAGCCCCGAGGGTCACTCTGCGCCCTCTCTCCTCCAGCCGGCCTTTCCCATGAGCCCGGGTTCCGCGTAGGGCGACCTCGACGGCGGGAGGGACGGTGTCCGCGCGCCCAGAGTGCGGGCCGCGGGTCACCGGGCCGCCCCGTCGCAGCGCGCTCGGCGCGGCGGAGGACGCCTTCGCTGGGAGTCGGGCTCCAGCAGGGCGGAGGGCCGGTCCTCCCCGGGGATGAATGACGTCCCGCCCTGGAGATCAAGAACAGAAAACCCGGACCGCGCGCGGCGGAGAGAGACGGGCAGCCCCGCAGGGCGGGCGCGGGAGAGGAGAGCGCGCGGGCCGCCGGGGGACGCGGCGCGGGCGGGACGCGGGGCGGGGCGCGGCGGAGGGTGGCGGTTGGGAGGTGGCTCGCGGGGGCGGCGGCGCGGGGGGGCGGAGCTCGCGCGCGGGCGTCCCCGGCGGTCCCGGCGGGGGGCGGGGGTCCCCCTCGCGCGCGCCCCCTGGGCCCGCGTCCCCTGGGCCTCAGCGGCGGCGGCGGCGCGCCGGACCCGGCTGCGCCCCGGGGTCCCTGCGGGCAGGTCGCGGGCGGGCAGGGCGCGCGCGCCGACGCTCTTTTGTCTGGTAACTAATTTGAGTTAATGCGATCTTTATGTAAAGCTAACAGCGGATAATTGTCTATTTTCTCGCCAACAATCTCCATCACAATCACTTATCTGGAACCTGCGGCTGGATTAATCGTTATATTCCCGGGGTGAGTGGCGCTGCGATCCGCAGCGAACGCGGGTGGGGACACGGAAACGCCTCCCCCGCGCTTGCGAGGCCTCCTGAGGCCATCCACCTACTGCCCATGGCCCGCTGTGCCCAGGGCGTCGGTGCCCACGGGCGCGGCGACAGGGCGTCTGCACCATAACTTGCTTTTGTTGGGGTGGGTGGTGCGGGGGCGCGGGAGGAGCGCGGCCTGCGGGGCTGTGGGGCGGGCGCAGCCAGGGTCCCTCTGGGCCCTCCTTGCAGAACCCGGGTACACGTGGCCCAGGAGCTGTCAGAGCCGGAAACTTTTAACCTGGGACGAAGGAAAGGCCCCCACGCTGCAGCTTCCCCGGCTTCATCCCCTGCACGCCCCCCACCCCCGCCACGCACACACCGCGGTCTAAGTGGCTTCTCCAAGATCCCCCCCCTCCAGGGGCGCCCCAGCTCTGCAAACTCCAGGCAGGATTTACACGCCCTGAGATTGAAACCCCAGGAGAGGAGGTCTTGGGCGAGGAAAGGCGTCCTGGCGCCGCATCTCCGGGTGCAGATGCATTCCAGGTTGGGTGGCAAAGATTTTGTCTTTCGAGCCGAAGTCAAAACATCACTTCAGATGAGGCGGACCTCGCGAGGTCCTGGTGGCGCTCCTCCCGTGGGCGTGGCCGCGCTGCGCGCTGGGAAGTGTAAACGACTGGCTTCTGAAACCAGGTACCGGGTGAGTCTGGTCACTTGGAGGCAAAAATAGTTTGATTCCACTCGCAGCTCAGCTCACGGCCAAGGGACTGCCATCGCCGCTCTTCAAAGCGGTGTTTCTGGAAAAAAAGCAAGGTCCAGCTCAACTGCTGACAGTTTGGGGCCACACAGAATGAAACTATTTGTTTCTTTTTTGGCAGCATAACTCCAATTTCTTGAGTGAAAGAAAACAGTGAAACAAAACGCTGTAAAGTCATTGGATTTTTAGATGGAGGAGGGCCCCCAGTCACCCCCTAGATAAGGCATTGTAAATTCCTGGTAAAACCCTTAAGCCGCCCCTTTTCCCCCCAGCAACTTGATAAGGTCTTGAGAAGCAAACACGTAAATCCACTGTGAAGTCGCTGCGGCCCGCCGGGTTTCCCAGGCTGCTTTTTGTGTGGCAGCGGGAAGCCGCCCGCTCAGCGGCTCACCTGAGCCTCGTCATCCTGGCCGTCTTGAAGCGGTCTGGGAACAATGCTGATCCCCGCGACAGCCCGCTGGCCGCTCAGGCAGAACAGACTATGTAAATGTGGCGGGCAGGCGCAGCGCCGGGAACACTGGCCCCATTGTCTTGGGCGTTTCAAAGCGCGGAGCAGCTGCGCGGCCTTGTCGCCTCGGACCCTCGGTTGCCACACTAATGTCATCATCGCAAAACATCAGATTTTGAAAACCGCACAGTCCGAATTCGTTAGCAGCCTTCTCCACGACAAGTGTCGAACTCCAGGCCGCCCCCGCCCCGCCCGCCGCGCTGGGAGGGGCCGAGGGGGTTCGCAAGCGACAAGGCTGATGATCCCTCCTCGCCTCTTTCTGGTGGATTCCAGAACCTTAAAGCCCCGCTGTCTGCGTCCTGAGGTCGCACATCTGACTCCAGCGACTCACAGATTTCGACGTTTTCGCGTGTACTCTTGTGCTGCCTGAAAAGTTTTAAATTCCTGCGGGCGGCCAGGGTGACAAGCGGGGTGAATCGAACAAAAAGCATCCTCTGCCTCCACCTTCACGCCGTCGAGAGGTTTTGAAGTTATTTTCTTCAGCCTGAACCCAGAGCGAAGCACAGCAGCACAGCGGCGTGCCCTAGCGTACTCAGCGTGGTTGCAGGAGGCGCCCACTCCTTGGCGCCACGACAAACACCTGGGGACCCTGGGTGCACACACGACACCTCTCTTCGCGGCCCGTGTACCTGTCCCACCCCAACTGCTGACGCTTCTCGCGCTCCATCACCTCGCCTCCTCACCCCCATCTTCCAGGGTGACCGTGTTTTTTCTAGAACAGCCACGGGGCGGAGGAGGCACGTGCTGGGCTCCCCAGCGGCGCTGGCAGGTCAGGTGGGGGGGGTGGCGAGGGGACCGCAGGGCCGTGTGTCTGCCCGGGCAGCTTTCCACTCCCCAGGCTCAGCGATCTTTATTGGCGTGTCCTGCTGCCTCTTCACAGGGCCCTGCATCCGCTGTCTTCTCGATCCCTCCTCCGTGGGCTGGAACTTGTCCCCAGGATAAGGCAGTCCACACAGAAGAAGCCACCGAGCCGGTTGGCAGCCCAGAGCTGAGGGTCGCTGGGGAGGCAGAGGTGACGCTGGCCCGGGCCTCCCCAGGAGCCAGGACAGGAGGCTTTGGGAGGGCGGTCAGCCGCGTAAAGCTTTTGAAAACACGACCAGGAGCACAGGGAAGAGTCACGGAGAAAAGCCGGGAGAGGATGTGTCCTGGAGACTGGGGCGGCGAGGTGGGGACGGGGCACGCCCTCGGGAAAGGTGCAGGGGCTGGCGCTCCGTCTGGACACCTTGGGGGGAACTGGGCTAGAACATGCCTTTTTCTCTGCAGAAAATGAATGATCGGGGCCTGCCGTCTGACCTTGCTCTTGGGAGTCTCTTCTGGGACCCTTCTCCCCCCGACCCGCTGGCCTGGGGGCCAGAGCCTCTCCAGCTGCCCCTCCCCCAACCCAGCAAAGGCGCCCCGTGCAGGTGGGACTGAGCCAGAGGGGGCTCTCCAGCGACCTGCGTCGCTAAGGGGAAAAGAAAATGTTGTAGAATACCAAAAATGATCAAGGTTTTGTGGGTAAGCTAATTGAAATGGTTTATTCTTTGTATTAATTCCTTGGAAACTGTCATTCTTGTTATGACAGGTGCGGTGTCCTCAGCAGTGTCTCTGCAGGGCACAGGCAGAGCCCAGGTCATTGTGGGCGCCCAAGATATGTCTGCTCAAGCCCTGAAGGGGCCCTGGCGCGTGTGGCCATGGGCAAGTGTGAGTGGCCAGGCCCACGTGGCTCCGGGGCCGGTGAGCAGGTCCTGGAGCTGGCGAGCCTGGCCCGACCCTGGCCTGCCTCCCGTCTCAGCACCCACACTCACCACCACGTTCCCAGACACTCACGGCCCTCACAGCACCCAGATCTGCCCTCACACGACACACGCCACCCAGAACCACGCACCCATTCCCTCCCCGCACCCCCACACACACCGTTCCCCTGGGGGCCCACGGTCCCAGACTGGCTGATTCTGGAGTGGCTGGCACGATGCTGGGCACCTGACTTCTCGTGGGGGAAGAAATAACCTAGCCGGGAAGAGCTTTGCTGCGTAGACATGGCCGATCCTAGTAGACGCGTCCCCGGCACAGCAGTCGGGGTGGGGCCGTTCGTCTCGGACCCTTTTCTTCCGCGCGCTCGGAGCGGGCTCCTGTCCCGGCCGGAGCGGACTGACCCATCACTTCCTTTGCCTCCACGTTTACTTTCTCCCAAGGGTGCTTTCCCGGGCTGAGCTCGGGCCGCTCTGACCCGGAGTGGCGCCCCCGGCCACGCGTGGCTTTGCGCACCGGGCCGGTGCCGCCGGGGGCGCGGAGGTGAGAGGCGCTGCGGGGGAGCCGCGGGGAGCAGCACCCCCAGGCTGCCTCACTAATCATTTTGAAAACCTTGAGTCCGTGTTGCGGTGTTTATGTTTTTGGCGTATTGGGTAAAATAAAACACGTTCTTGAAATTCGTTTCACTTGCTTCTTTCTATGTGTTAAAAATGTAGCTCCTAGGAAATTCAGCCCGAGCCATGTGGCTCTTTGGGGGGCGTGCCACGCGTCCTTCAGGAAGTGGAAGAGGAAGAGGAAGCTGGGAGGACAGGCTGAGCGCGCGCTTCGTGAAGAGGCCACGCAGAACCCCCGCACCGCGGCTGCTTTCGTGACCCGGTAAAGGCTCAAGGCTTCTTTCCTTTCGTGGGAACTCGGGGTGGGGGTGGGGCGCGTCGCACATTGTGTGTTAGTGCTTGATTCATTTTCTCTCCATTTTAACTTTAATCCCGTCTAATTACTGTATTGTGAGCTCAGTCGGCAATCTTAAATGAACTCTCAAGTAACTTTGGAAGAATCGAGGTACACGTGTGGGATGGTGATGTGAGTTAAACAGCAGGTTATCGTGTGATGTCTACACTGGCTAAAGCAAATCCTTTCCTGTTGTTTTCAAATTTCAGGCCAGCACTTTGGTACTTTTCTGCTTTAATTTTTCCCCTGCCAGCTATTACCACCAGCATCCACCACCACTGCAAACCCAAACAAAACAGCACAAAAAGCTTGAGCAAGAATTTACAGCCAGTGGAATGCTTTCTTCTAAGCAAGAAGGAAAGTCCTTCCAGATTTTCTCCTTCTGTGATTGATCCATAGGTTGAAAAATCTGTGACGTCATACCTTGGTCAAGGACATTACGATAAAACATTTACCGAGTTTTTAAATTTTAAATAAGAGATTTCAAAATAGTCTACGTCAACACTTTAGAGACAAGATTTCTGGAAATGAAGTTATAAAACTTAGAAATTATATTTCATCCTTTGATGATAGCGAGAGATAAAAGAGTGCTCCCGTAATACTGTTTTTAATAAATCCAGCGTAACTGCAGCACAAGACGTCTACGTGTTGGTACACATGCTCTTTTTTTACACATTTATCTTGAGGGTTATATAAGCAATGCAAAAACAGTTCAGCAAAAATCGGAGAGGGGTCTGTGTCGCCAGTAATTGGAAACATCTCATAGATAATTGTGGATAAAATTAAAAATTTGTCTTTATCATAAAAGAACGCTCTGTTGCTCATTATTAGTATGTTCACTTACAGTGCTATTTTTGGCTCAATGAAATTTATTAACTAAGGGGAAAAGAAAATGTTGTAGAATACCAAAAATGATCAAGGTTTTGTGGGTAAGCTAATTGAAATGGTTTATTCTTTGTATTAATTCCTTGGAAACTGTCATTCTTGTTATTCAAGGCTTGTGCTCAATTAATGAGAAAATAATGGAAATTTTAATTCTTTAATTGGACTGCCTGGGTTTTTTGTCTTTTTTTTTTTAAGTTTCCAAGGAAATACGTGAAAATTTAGTGTGTATCCTCCTGAAGAGCCATCATCATCCCGTTAGAAACTCAAGTGACCTCACTCAGGCTGTGTAGGATGGAGTATTTATTAATAGGCAAGGTCGTTTATTTCCATGATGACTCATGTTTTCTCTCATTAAACTCGCCGCCATAACTGTGAGATGCAAACTGCCAGAATCTAGCCACTTACTGTCAGCTCCGCTTCTTCCTGTATTTTTCAGAACCGTCTCAGAGTAAAAGAACAAAACACGCCAAGCAGAGGGGCTCGGCACATGGCACGCAGTCTGGCAGCGTGGGAACCCGCGTGCTGGCCAAGGCCCCCCTCATTCATTCTTTGGTTTATTAATCTATGTATTGTGTAGCCTCATTTGCTTATAAAACTAAAGAGGGTCTCGCTGGCCTTCCTGTTTTTCCCTTTTTCCTCAGGGGCTATAATGGTCATATGTTTTCAAATATTCCCAGATAAGATATTCTGGATAAATAAGCTAAGACTGACGAAATTAGGTCAACATTCATACAGGGCTAACGTGATATGATATGTCCCTTGTGTTGAAATTATCTGGTGTCAGCGACAGTGACTGAAAAGGCACTACAAACCAAAAAAAAAAAAAAAAGCCCCAAAACAAGACTTATTACAGCGTGTCTCAAAAGCAGATAAGAAAGTAACAGAGCCTGCTCGTAAATGAGCGGTCTTATCTAGATTTTAATATGGCTGTAAGCAAATTTTGCAGGTTTTTTGCAAGTTAGACAACTTGTGTGGGAAAGCAGGCAGTCCTAAAGTTTCTAGAATTCTAAGCCAGGCACCGTAGTGGTCTTTGTTCTTTTCCTCGGGGTCCATTCCATAAATAAGGTCTTCGGAAAGACAGTCAACTGCAAATGAGGTCACTGGGTCGGGCCCTAGTCCAGTGTAACCCGCGTCCTTTTAAAAGGGGACACGAACAGGCCCGGGGGCACATGACATGAAGGCACAGGGAGAAGACAGCTCGGGGACTGGAGTAGTGTCTCTACAGACCAAGAAATGCCACGACCCCTCCTTGGAATGCCAGACTTTTGTTGGTTGATTTCGGAATTCTGGCTTCTAGAGCTGTGGGACCATACATTTCTGTTGTTTGAAGTTAAAGATAACTCTTTTTAATGGACAGGCTGAAATGTTGCCGGATTTGGGGCGTGTTGGCGGCGGCCCCTGCGCTCTGGGACGAGAAGGTGCGGGAGGCAGACGCCCACTGCCTCTTCGCTATTTAACATCGCTCGGTCTTCCTGTCTGACAACCGCTGCCGGTACCCATGCGATCCCTTAGAACAGGACCGAAACCTCAGGGGTTGGAGAAGAAGCTGGAGACTTTCGTGTGGAAACCACCAAGTCAGCGGCTTAAGAGTTTATTTTCCCATCAGCCCCCGGTAGCCGTTGGGGGTCTGATCCTGATCGTGACTTTCTCATCCAAGTTCGCTGAATTGTCCTCTCTGGGACGTTACACTCTGTTACCACAAAAGGTATTTAATACGTTGATATCGTGATAGAATTAACAGAATGGCTGCAGGTAAATATGTTTTAGACACAGACTAGTCTCACTAGGGGATGACATCCACTTAAAACTGATCGTTTCTAGAACACCCTTCTGAGCGGCGACAGTGACACAGGTTTAAATCCCATTCCCCTCACAAACACGCCGGCTCGGGCATGCAACAGACTGTAATGAAATAAAGCCAAGGAGAAAACCCAACGGGCTGAAACCAAAATTTCTGATTGCCTTCTAATAGGAAAGTGAATGCTTTGCCGGAGAGCGTTGCCGTCGTTGAAAGCGCAGCGAGCAGCAGCTGCGGGCAGACAGGCGCTGGGGGGGAACAGCTGCCAGAACAAAAATAGAAAAGCAAAAGAAACCGGAGCTTGAGGTCTGGAATAAAGAATTTTTCAAAATTTAAGATACTAACTTTCCATGGAAACGAGAGCTGGAGACCGCCCCGGCCTGCTCGTGGCTCCGTGGTGGGTTTGGGGCTGAACCGACGGCCCCCTGCCCATCCCGACAGGGCTCTGTCCCCGGGGTCGTTTCGGAAAGCCTGGGGGCTGTGCTTCGGCCCAGGCGTCCCTGCTGCTGCGTCCGCTCCAGGCGGGGGCGCCACGGCCACCGCGCGCGTGGGAAGCTGGGAGTCGGTGGGGGGGGGGACGGGTGAAAGACACCGACCTTGACCTTCACCACCGCCCCCGAGTGTCAGCTTCTGCGTGTCAGACGCTCCCGTGGCACGGAGATGACCTTGGCGGCTGAGGGATCAGTGCAGCTCCGGCCACGTTCTCCCTGGGGCCCTGGCCTCTCCCAGGTCTGCCAGCTGCCTTCCAACCCGACCCTCAGGAACCCAGCACCCGGGTCGTGACTGGGCCTCGGGGCGGCGGCCCCGTGCTCCCCCACGGCTTCCATCTTCCAGGGACCGTGGGTGGATGGGGCCCCTTCCTGCCGCTCCGCGGCAGCGGGTCTGGGAGCCCCCAGGCTGGAGGAGCACACCCGGGCGTCGCGGTTTTGAAGGCTTGTGGTGTCCTTCTCTCCTGAGGAGGTGAGCTGGGAAAAGGGCCGGGAGGGCGCTCCAAGCGCAGGCCACCAGCGCGTCCTTCCGAAGGCCTGACGCCTGGTCTCATGTTTCTGGTCTGCAAACCCCACCAGACACCTTCCCAGGCTGCAACCGTGACAGCGCCCTTCTCAGAGGGGGGGAGGAAAGTGCAGGCTCAGAGTCGGGTTCAGTGGGTCCTTGCTAGGTATCTGTTATCCTCCTGGTTCTTTGCCGAGTCCAGGGTACAAAACCTAAAGAGATAATGGCTGAGATGCACGCTTTCAAGGGCACAGGAACTATCGGCCCTCAGTGGGCCACGCCCGAGCGGCCGTTCCGCGGGAGCGCTGATGGCGGGGGCTTCTGTGCTGGCTGAGATCACAGGGTCCAGGAGGGGAGGGAAAGGCACCTGGGGGGCCAGCATGGACCGGGAGGAAGCGGTGTCGAGATGCCGGCCATTCGGGGGGTGGGCGGCGGGGGAGAACCCAGGGGGCGGTGGGCTTGCTCCTTGGAACTAGGGCGCACCTGGGGGCCGCGTGGAAGGTGCCATCCCCAGGAAGACGGCTGGGACGGGGCGGGGGGGCCCAGCGTCACTGGGTGGGGCCTCGCTGACTTGGCTGGAGCAGAAGACTCGGCACATGGCGGGTGGTGACAGTGCAGGAGGGGGGCTGGTGGGGCGGGCTGACCCCGACGGCAGGTGTGACCAGTGGCGACCCGGCTCGCTCAGAGGGGCGGCCCGTGAACAGTTTTCAGCCGGAGGAGACGGGAGGGTTTGCCACGTCTGGTGCGGGGCTGTGGGCGCTCAGGGCTCTGAAGGGCTGTGCTTGTTCCTGGGGCCGTGAGAACTGAATTGTCGTGGACAAGAATCTGAGGCGGACAGAGACAGAGACAGATGGAGACAGACAGACCGAGGTGGACAGAGGCAGACAGAGAGGATCAGCGTGGGTGGCGGGCGCTGATCTCTGACTCGTGGAACACGTGGGCTGCCTTTCCCTGGGTGTGCCTGGACCGCCGTCTGGCCCCGTGCCGCCCTCTGGTCAGTCCCCTTGGGCCACCCCGTCCCCCCGGGGCCCTGCTCAAGTCCTCTCTCAGGCAGCCCTCTGCTCAAAGGCCATTCTGTCCGGGCTGCTTTCTCAGCCACTCCGTCCTCGTTTCCTCTTTGCTGTGTTCCATGGCCCTGCCCTCAGGGGACACCCCCACGTGCACCTGCTTCGTTTTGGTGTCTGTCTCCCCACCCAGCGCGTCAGCCTCCGGGGGGAGCCTCGCCGTGGGTTTGCTGCGATATCCCTGGGGCCACAAACAAGGCCAGGCAGGCAGCAGGTGCTCAGCGGGTACCTGCCGGAGTAAGGAGGGGAGAGCAGGTGTGGCGGCGGGAAGAGGGGAAAGGCGGGAGCGGGGCGCGGGGCGGGGGGATGCGGGAGAGCAGCCGGCAGGGGACAGGGGCCGCGCACGGAGGCCGAGTCATGTGTTTCCGGCACCGCTGGGTCGGGGAGGAAGGTGTGACCGAGGCCGGGCCCCAGGGGCATTGCCGAGGGGACCAGGTCCCGCAGAAGATGCCCGCGAGGAGGGGGCAGCCAGGAGGTGGCTGAACAGGAGAGTGACAGCCTGGGCGCTAAAGGCAGGCGGGCTGCCCACCTGCGAGCTGTGTTGGGCGAGGGTAGATTCCCAGGTTTTTTGCTTTTAAAAAAATGACCGGCCAGCATTGATCAAATGCAAGACGCTTCTCCCACTATGATGAGCATTTAATTAAAGGTTCATAGTAAAAGGACAAATACATAATTAATGCTGAAATATTTTTAGATGTCATTTTTGTCGATTTTTCAAAGCGTTAAAGAAAAGAAAATGAAACTGCAGAGTCTCTGAGGGAGTCTCAGCACTTTCCTTACTCTGGTCTGGAAAAATATTTCCTCCTTAGGTGTTGTTAAAATGGGCTTTGAGGAGTTCCCGCTGTGGCTCAGCAGTAAGGAACCAACTAGTATCCTTGAGGACTCGAATTCAATCCCTGGCCTCCCTCAGTGGGTTAAGGATCCAGCGTTGCTGTGGCTGTGGTGCAGGCCTGCAACTGCAGCTGCAGTTCGATCCCTAGCCTGGGACCCTCCATGTGCCAAAGACAGAAAAATGGCCCTTGAAATATCCAGGACCTAAAGGTTAACACGCACTTGGAGAAAATTCTGTCACAACCTTAATTTGAGCAACTAGAGATCGGGTGTCGCCGCAGGATGGTACGTTCTCCTCCTCAGATTTGACGGGTGGGAGGGCAGAACGCAGCGGGCGGGGTGGCCCCACTCCGGCCCCGCTGTGGACGTGAGAGCCCAAGCCCCCCCGGCTGCAGCTCCGGGCTTGGCCGGGCTTGCTTCCTGCAATCTCCCAAGCACCCAGACGAGGAGTTCAGGTCCTGGTTGTGACCACGTGCCTGATGAGCCAACCGCGTGAGCAGCGGGCGCAGGCACTGTGGCCCATGCCCCCTCCTGGCCGCCCTGCCCCCTCCGCTGGCTTTTAGAGGGAAAACGTAAGAAAGAGAGATGCTTGTTATCCATCAGTTCTGATTAGTGGGAAAAACAATGATGATGTCCTTCCCGATTTGGGAATGAGAAGTCATGTGAACTTTCCCCAAATTAGCATTGATCTAAAAAAATTATGCCATGAGCTGTCCATGTCTGTGAATTTAAAAGCCAGTAAATTCGGGGTTCCCAGTGTGGCTCAGCGGGTTAGGAGACTGACTAGTACCCTGAGGATGCGGGTTCGATCCCTGGCCTCGCTCAGTGGGTTAAGGATCCGGCGTTGCCGTGAGCTGTGGTATAGGTTGCAGACATGGCTGTGGCGAAGGCCGGTGGCTACAACTCCGATCTGACCCCTAGCCTGGGAACCTCCATATTTAGGGCAGGTGAGGCCCTACATTTAAAAAACAAACAAACCAAAAAAAAAAAAAAAAAAAAAAAAACCAGTAAACTCTGTGATCCTGACAAGATGAGTCCTTGAAAGAAAAGAGCTGGTGGGCGAGTCGGGCAGCCAAGCAGGCTGCAGGGGCCCGCGGCCCTGACTCAGGCTGGCATCCAGCCTGACCGCTGATCACTGCTGCTCCCAGGACCAGGAGGGCCCTGATCTGGATGATCAAGGACACAGGTGACCTGTGGGAGGGAAAGGAGGCTGGGGTGGGGGCCAGGAGACCCCTAGGAACGGGAGGACCCTGACTCTGGGCGCAGCGCACCAGGCGGTGGGTGGCCGAGGCCCGACGTGTGCAGAGCAGAGCTGGGCTCCGCGGAGGGCGGGCTGGCCGACAGCCCCGCTCGGGGTCAAAAGCTGTGTCCCCCACAGACCTGCCGAGGTCCTGCCCGCAGGACCGCTGACTGCCCTGCTCTGGAGATGAGTCCTGGCGGAGACAGGCGCCGGGCGAGGTCATCGCGGCCGGGGTGGCGCTAGGCCCTCTGACCCGCGTCCTCCTCAGAAGGACAGAGGGGCCGGAGGCCTCGCGGAGCTGGAGGCGGGGGTGGAGGCGGGGCTGCAGGCCCAGGGGCCCGGGCTGGCCAGAGGGGCCGGGGCAGGAAGGACGACCCGCCCCGGGGGCCTTCAGAGGGGCGGGGTCCGGGTTTCTGCGCCTCCGTGCGGCGGCCCCACCCCGGCGAACAAGCCCTGCGGGGAAGCCGTCCGTCCAGGAGGCCAGCGGCCCCCGCGCCCCTGCGATCCAGGCCGCGGCCGCTCCTAAACCAGAGGACGGCCCCGGGCTGGGGCAGGACCACAGGGCACAGCGCCCTTGGATCTCCGTGTCCGGGGCCTTGCCAAGGGCCAGCACGGCGTGGGGTTCGCGGGTCATGGCCCTGGAGCCGCCCCACCTCCAGGCCCCAAGGGGCATGCGTGCCGACCAAACCCGGCGGGGAAGGAAGTGGTGCCGGGCGGCCGGTGGTCTGCGACGGGAGCAGCGGGGTGGGGCGCCCCGGTCCTGCAGCCCCAGGCAGTGTCCCGGCACTGGGCTGAGCATCGTCTCTCCGCCACCTGTCAGGGCTCCGGGGGGCTGGGGGGGGTCCGGGAGAACAGGCGGAACCAGGGCGAGGAAACGCTGCCTCCGCGGGGCCAGCGCGCGGCTGGGGGCGGGGCGGGTGGCCTGTGGCTCGTGGTCTCCGCCCCGCCGCCTCTTATCCGTGCGGGACAGAGGGATGACCAGGAGGCCCCTCATAGAAAACAGCAGCACCTGACGGGGCCCAGCTCCCTGTTTGGTTTGAATTTTCAGGTTGTCGTCTCAGTGGCCTTTTCCTCGTTTCCGATGGAGCGGGCGGGTTCCAGCTGGGGGCCCGCCTCCCACGTGGTCCTGTCTGGACGGCCCGGCCCGGCTGTGTGCTCGCGGCCCGTCATCCCGGGCGGGGACACCGCCTGGGGCTGCGGGAGGAGCGGAGATGGCGGATGGAGATGATTTCAGCTCTGATTGCTCGGTGCCTCGGCGTGATTGCCAATCAGTCAGGAGATTAGAATCGGAGCTGCATCCGCGGGCCTGGGTCCCACCTTGCAATTATTCTAAACTGAGGCCACGCTGGCGCTGCCACTCAGGTCCTGGACCCCGCATGCCCCTGGGGCGACACAGAGGCCCAGGCGTGTTTCAGTCTCAGCTCCTGGAGGCCTGCTGGGCCGGCGAGCCCCAATCAGGGTGCGGGGAGGGGGCGATCGGAGCTGTCCCCTCCCCAGATTGCTCTTGAGGCCAGGACAGCCCAGGGTCCTTAATGGGCTCGGCAGCCGGGGGCGGCCACCGCAGGCCCCGGGAGCTCATAATGTGCACCCGCTGCATGACCAGCGGCAGCGGCCACAGGGCCTGACCCTGGAGAGGCTGGGAAGCCAGGCGCCCGCAAGAGGTGGCAGGCTGTGCCCTTTGGCTCCTGCGGTCCTCGGCAGTCTTGGGGGTGAACGCACACGCTCTGAATTTGAATAGGGAGAATAATCAGTGGGAAATGAAATGAGAACTCCCCAGCCCGCGGCGGCGGCGGCCGCTGAGTAGATTCACGGAGACGCGCCTGACGTCGGGCGGACTGGACATCACAGCTCGCCCCGTCGGTGCCTTTGGGGAGCAGGGCCCCGCGCGCCGCCCTGGGACAGCCTGCAGCCCTGCCCGTGCCTCCCGCTGCGGGCTCGCTCCCCCACCTCCCCGGGCCTGAGAGGTTCCCCGGTGCTCCTGTGGCTTTTCCTCAGCTGCAACCTGTGACGGTGCATTGTAGCCACGGCTTCATTTTCTGTCCCTTTCACCCCTTTGGGACAGGAAGCTAAGGGCAGTGCCAGCCTGGACGTGGCCGTGGGAGGGAGGGGCAGAGGAGGGGACGGGCCAGGAGTCACCATTGTCCACAGGGTGGTCTGTCCTCGCCCGTGAGCGGAGCACGCTGGCTGCTTCTGAGGCAGAGCGGCGGGCCGTAGTGGGCGCTCACGGGTCTGCCTCCCTCCCTCGCTGCTGTCCCCACGTCGCTGCTTCCACGTGGACATGGCAGAGGCCAGTTTCCTACTAAGGGTCAGAGGTCGTTGAAGCAATTGGCCCGCACAACTTGTGAAAAGTTTGTTAATTATTTTTCCTTTTTCCGTTCCTTAACTTCATTCTTTAGAAAAAAGACACGCTTTCAGGACTGGTTGAAGGGAATAATAAATAAACGACCTTAACCCGTATCAGGTGGCTCTCACGCACCCTGGATGGCCAGGATCCTCGAGGAGACCGTTTTCAGCGCAGTTAACCGAGAACAGACAGACACGGGCTGCAGGACACGGCGTGGAAAGGCCACAGGACAGCGCAGAGCAGGTGGGCTGCACCTCGCACGGCAAGGCCAGTCCAGGGTCCAGAAAACGGAAGCACTGCTGTGACCTTGACACTCGGCACCCGGCTCTGGGCCTGAACACTCTGATGCCAGGAGCTGCGACACCTCCAGTGTGAAGTCTTGCGCTACGAGGCTCCGAGCCGGGGCGCAGGGAGCTGTCCTGGCTGAGGCACATGCGATGCTGCGCTTTCGGCAGAGGCTCACAGGCGCTCCTCTGCACGGCTCTAGCGCCTCTGCCTGTGCATGGTGGGTGGCCGGGGTGTCCCCGGGGTGTCCCCGGGATAAGCATGTGCCACGGACGGAGCCTCTGGCTCCGAGCCTCGCTGCCTCGCCGCTCTTCAGGGAGACGAGCAGGGTTCGCTTCTTCTCCAGATCTGTTTGCGTTTCCAAACCCGGCCGTCACTCTGTTCTCAGAGAAGTGGCGTTGGAGACAGTCACTTAGGGCTGTTCCAGAAATCCCCGAGTACGAAGATTAATTATAGTCATTTTTAGATTTCATGAAAACGGTTGTTTAAGAGCAAACGGCCATAAAACCACTTTGTGACCACGCTCTTTATAACAAGGTGCGTGATTAGGGCCGGGTTTGGTTCTGTGAATTGGGAAGCACCAGACTCACTTGGCAGCTATTTTGGGTAATAGCAGGAAGAAATGAGTAATGCAGTGAACGACTGCTTTTTTGGTGCAGATTTCAGAGTGCCGGCTCCGTTCCGGGAGCACGAGCGTGTGTGCGGTGAAGGCGCACGTGTTTTCCTCGCTCTCTTTAAAAATGTTTGATCTCAGAAAGCAGCATTCTGCGGCATAACGAGGGCGAGACAGAAGCCTGTTTGGAGACCATACGTCCCATGTGTCACTTCCAGGAGCAGAAAGGGCTTTGGCCCCTGGCGACCCCAGGGACCGAGACAGGCCCCGCTCCGCGGCCAGGCCCTCCCTCTGAGAAGGACAAGGAGACAGAGGCGGTTCTGGGGCCACTCAGAGGATGGAGTTCTTTGCTTCTAGAAGGAACCACGCCGGCCACTGCTTGTCCACAGCAGGCGCCACTCTCCCTTGTCCCCTTCCACAGGGTTCTGTGTGTCCACAGGAAATCGGCCGATTTAATGTCCTCGGTTAACCCGCAACATGGTTATCTGAGAATTTCACAGTAAAGTTCATAGCGTGAAGAACCATTTATTTCTTTTCAGTCCGGGTTGGGACTTCAGAACTCGTCTTTCCCCCCCTTATATGGGTATGCACTGCTTACGTAGCTTCAGCCAGGAACGGATAGACGTGGCTTTTCTTTCTTTTCAGGGCTGCACCTGTGGCACGTGCAAGTGCCCGGACTGGGGCCGGCCTGGCCGCAGCCGCGGCAGCAGCAGATCCTCAACCGCTGATCAAGGCCAGGGATCCAGCCGCATCCTCACGGGCGCTCTGTCAGGCTCTTAACCGCTGAGCCACAGTGGGAACTCCATCAACGAACAAGACTTTTGAAACCAAAATGGAGTTTTAACAATAACGCTTAGTTGTCCCTTAGAATAAAGATTTTTTTCTTTACGCCCAAGAGCATACTTCTGTATTGAACCTTTTCATCCATTTCCTGAGAGTCAGCAGGGGTTGAAGTGGAGGATGTCAGATGTCTCAGTGACGTGGGGTGACAGTGGTCACCCATCAGTTATCGAGCCCCCTGTTTCTAAAGAAAAGGGAGTCCTAGTTTCTTTGACCTTTTCCCACAGGTCAAATTTTGCTTGCTTAATTATCTTAGTTTCCTATGCATTTCAGTGCTGAGCAGGGCGGCGACTTTTTCTCCCCGGCTGTGTTTCATACCTCGTCTTGCCGAGAGCAAGCGTATCGTCACATTGAGGTGGTAAACAGATGCTCGCTGTGCTCCAGCCACTTTCCTGCTCTGCTCTGCCCACTTACCGCGCCAGGTACCCACCGCTGTGCAGAGCCCCCAAACCCAGCAGCAATCACGCGCGCGCGCCCAGCTGCTGTGCTCAGCCGCTCAGAAACCCTGCGAACCGGCTCCAGCTCGGGGTCTCTCCGGAGTCCTTTTCAAGATGACGCGGGGCTTTGGTCGTCCGGAGGCCTGGCCGGGTGACCTTTGAGGAGCCGAGCTCCCTGTGCTGGGCACAGCCTGCTCTAAAGGGAGACGTTCAGAGATAGATTCTCAGCCACGGACGTTTGCAGAGACGTTGTCACAACCCGGGGGACACTGGAAATGGCCCGGAGCCGCACCTCGAGGACCCCAAGACTTCAGAAATCTGACGCACACGGCACCTGTGCAGCTGGCCTTGGGGAGGAGCGCGGCACGGGGGACCGTCACTCTGCAAACGGCAGTTCACGCTGAGGCTGGTCAGCTTGCAGACAAAGTTGTCGTCAAGAAGGACGTCGGAGCAGCGGCGAACGGAGGAAGCCCCGCGGGCTGCAGACCCCGGAAAGGTGCGGGAGTGGGTGATGCACGGGGGAGGCGGCACGGGGCACGCCGCGCGGAGGAGCGTCAAAGCCTGAGAACCCGCACGCACAGGAAAACACGAAAAAATCCACCAAAATGTCAGGCGTACTTCATTCCAGATGAGGATGGAGGTCACCTTCCCTCCTCTTAAGGTTTGATTTAAAAATTTTTAAACAGAAGTATGGTTGATTTACAGTATGGTTAGTTTCCGGCGCCCAGCGCGGCGGTCCAGTTGCGTGTGTGGATTCGTTTTCAGAGCTCTTCCATCACAGGTCGTTGCCAAACACTGAGTCTAGCTCCCTGCGCCGTACAGGAGGTCCCGGCTGTTGGCCTGTTTATACGTAGCCGAGTGTGCACGTTAACCGCGACTCCCCGACTTATCCCTCCCCCACAGTCCCTCTGTTTAAGTTTGTTTTCAAAGTCTGTGGGTCCGTTTTGTAAGTAAGTTCATTTGCATTATTTTTGTGGATCCCACGTGTAAGCGACACCCTAGGATGTCTGTCCTTGACTTCCTTCACGTAATGTGACCCCCTCCAGGCCCATCCACGTTGCAGCAAATGGCACGATTTCATCCTTTTTTTGGCGAAGCGGTCCTCTGTTGCACGTGCACCACGTCGTCTTTAGCCTCTCATCCGTCGATGGAGATCTCGGTTGCCTCCCCGTCTCGGCTGCTGTAAGGAGTGCTGCAATGCACATTGGCGTGCATGTATTTTTTCAGGTCATGGTTTTCTCTGGATGTGTGCCCGGGAGCAGAATTGCAGGGTCATATGCAAACCCTGCTTTTAGTTTTTCGAGGCGCCTCCACGCCCCTCTCCATAGTGGCTGCACCAGTTTACGCTCCCACCTCCAGTGCAGGGGCTCGCTTTCCTCCACACCCTCTCCAGCGTTTCCTTCTCGCAGACTTGCTGTGATGGCCGTTCTGACCCACGTGAGTGGTACCTCACTGTAGTTTTGATTTACGTTTCTCTAATAATTAAGTGACGTCGAGCGTCTTCTCATGCATGTCCCTGTTGGCCATCTGTCTGTCTTCTTTGGAGAAATGTCTGTTTAGGTCTTCTGCCGTTTTGATTGAGTTATCTGGGTTTCTCTAATACTGAGCTGGATGAGTTGTTTGTGTATTTTGGAGATTTAATCCCTTGTTGGTCACATCATTTGCGAATATTTTTTCCCAGCCTATATAGACTGCCTTTTTTGTTCTGTTTATGGTTTCCTTGGCTGTGCAAAAGCTTTTAAGTTTAATTAGGTCCCACTGGTTTACTTTTGTTTTTATTTCCATCACTTTAGGAGTCGGATCCAAAAAAATATTGCTGCGATTTATTTCAAGGAGTGTTCTTATGCTGCCTTTGTCTGCGTTTCATGTCAGGGTTAGGCTGACCTTGTAAAGCAGATTGGGAAGTGTTCCTGCCTCTTCTGTTTTCAGAAGAGTTGATAGCTTACATGTTTGGTAGAATTTTCGAGTGAAATTAAATGGGCTTAGATGTTTTTCAGTTTTTAATCGTGGCTTCAGTTTCTTTAACAGATACAGGGCAGTTGGGCTATCTATTTCTTTTTGAACGAGTTTTTGCTGTCTTTCAACAAAGTGGCCGTTTAAGCTATCACAGATGGTTCCAGGGTTTCTCGGGCTTTGCGTTGTCACGTCTCTGGGCTGCGGGACAGCCCCTCTCTCGTTTCCCGTGGTCGTCATTTGTGTCTGTATTTTCTTTATCAGCCTAACCAGAGGGTTATCAGCTTTATTGGTGTTTTCAAGGAAGCAGCCGTTGATTTCTTTAGATTTCAGTTCCTGCGATACCTGCCTTATTATTTTCCTGCATCCGTCCATGTGCTTTGGTTTAGTTTGTTCTTATTTTCCTAGCGAGATTCTTCTTGATTTGAGACATATTTATTTTCAAATGTAAACATTTAAATCTATTTTTTCCTGAGCACTGCTCCGACTAGATCCCTCGAATTCTGATATTTCGTTTACATTTTTATTCAGTGAATAGATATCTTCCAGGTTTTCTGCAAACTCTCTCTTGACCTATGGGTTATTTAGAAATGTGCTACTATCCAAAAAGTTGGGGATCTTCTGGGTATCTTTTTGTTATGACGTCAGTCTTAAGCAATATAATTTACATGACTTCAGTTCTTTAACAGTGTTTAAGGTCTGGAGTTCTCCTGTGGTGCAATAGGGTTAAGTGTCCGGCGTTGGCACTGCTGTGGCGCGGGTTCAATCCCTGGCCTGGGAACGTCCACACGTTGCAGATGTGGCCCCCCCCAAAATGTTGAAGTTTTAACAGCATGCGGTGTGGTCTGTCTCGGTGGCTGCTGTGTGGACGTCAGGGTCCAATCCGCCCTTCCCGTGGTCTCCCCCGCCCCCCGGCTGCATCATCTCAGGGCTGGAGGCCCTTTTGACCAGAGGGCTCTCTTGGTCTCTGGGCCCAAGAGGCCTCCAAACAGGGGCCCTCCGAGCTCCAGCTGGCCTTGGGGGCAGGACAGGCTGGGCGTTCCTCTAGCAGCTGGGGCTTCCGGTCCGTTTCTGTGCTTTCTTTCCAGTTGCCGGAACCATCGGTGCTCTGATGACCGCAGGCCTGCGGGCTCTCCCGACCCCGGACAGAGGGCTTCTGCCTCCGGCGCCCAGCCCTCGAGCGCCCTCCCACCCGCCGCACCTGCTGCTCGGCCTCCCCCCTCTCCCGCCCCCGCTTCTTCTCCTTTTCTCCAGATCACGTCCTTTTCCCTGCCGCTCCCCCGCGGGCCGCAGACCTGCCTGACGCGCGCTCTTTCTGCTGAGTTATTCTCTGAAGTTTTCTTTTAAATAAAAGAACACGCTATACAAATCCTAAAAACATACTTTGCAAACAGAGGTGAATATCGCCCTGCTTTTATGCGGGGAGGGGACGGGGCGTCAAGCTACAGGTGGGAGCTCTGGGAGGGACGCAGAGCAGCTACCAGTCAACGGAAAGTCGCCTGCAGGGACGTGTTGGCGAGGCAGGAACGTCACGCTGGGAGTCTGCGGGGGCAAAGCACAAAATAAGAGATTCGGAAAAGGTGAGCAACTCTTAAAACCAAGTAAAAAGTGCCAATGGGGTCCTGATGACATACAAGTAATACAAAAAATGCACCGGAAACTCCTGCGTGGTGTCAACGGAAATAATCTGTTTCAGTTAAGCTGTTCAATGAATTCAAAAGTTCACCTACAATTTGGGCTGAGAGCAAAAGCCCATTCCTTCACTTGCTGCTTTCCTCCTCAGAGAGGACGGAGGTAATTAAGTTCCTGGAATTAGGGCGATGAGGAATGAACCAGGATGCCTGTGAAGGCGGGGGCGGGGGGAAGTCAGTGGATGGGGGGGTCTCTGCAGACGAACCCCCAGTGCAGAAGGAAGAGGAGGCGGGGCCCAGGGGATGACTATTTTCCATCGAATAATAGCAACCCCGCAGCTGATTGTGACTTACTAAACATGCATTTTCAAAGTCTATAATGCATTTAGGTGAATATTGGGGTAAAAACTAGTGTATGAGTCACACTAACAAACCGAATTTAACTGTCACTGCCGTTGTCTGTAAAAGCATGATAAGCCGACGCGCAAATCACGGCAGCGTCACGACGGGTCTTTTTAACAACAGAATTAAATCACGTTCAGTGCTCTGCTGCTGCTGAGCCCAGTGGAGCCGGCTTCTTCCAGAGCTGGTGACCCCCACGTGATCCCCAGATGCTCAGCTTGGTGCCACCCACTGGGAGCCCACAGTGAGTGCTTCCCGCACTGGCTCCACTGTGGCCTGGAGCTCAGGAGCCTGGCCTCCCCACCCTCACAACACGTGACCGTCCTCCTCCATCCTCCCCGTCCTCCCCCATCCTCCTCCGTCCTCCTCTCCC
>PVHT020000119.1:12438886-12468745 GCA_004024745.2 Catagonus wagneri
CATCCTCCTCCGTCCTCCTCTCCCTCCTCCGTCCTCCCCGTCCTCCCTTCCCACCTGCCACGTGGCTGACTCCCCGCTCACGACCCCTCCCTCCTTGCCTGCATCCCCGCTGGTCCCCACAGAGCATCAGTGAACCTTCAGGGTGATCCAGACTCTTTCTCTGGGGACCCCAAACTGCAGGATCCTGGGTCCTGCACACACGTCCCCAGCCCATGTTCCCTTTCGGCTTAGCCTCGGGGCGCTGCACCAGGAGCTGTGTCACCGCAGGGCTTCCTCGTTTGCTGTTCCCTCAGTCAGGCCTGCTCTTCCCATGACTAGGGCTCACCTTAAGTGTCACCTCTGCAGAGGCCACCTAGCGGGCACCTTGACTTTGGTGCCTGTCGCGGTGCCCTGTGTCACTTGCTGGGGACACTCCTGGAGTCTGGCTCTCATGTGCAGGGGACACCCTGGGTTCACCACCCAGAACCAAGATCCTGGCTGTGGCAGGTGCCTGACAATGCCTGTCAGTGACAAAAGCAAAACATAGCTTCTTCTTTTTTCCTTTTTTTCTTTTTATAGATGCACCTGCAGCACATGAAATTTCCTGGGCTAGAGGTCGGATCGGAGTTGTAGCTGCAGGCCCTTGCCACAGCCACAGCCACACCGGACCCTTAAGCCACTGAGCGAGGCTGGGGAGCGGATCGGCATCTGTCCTCGTGGAGACAGCGCCGGGTCCTTCACCCTCTGAGCCGCAAGAAGCACGGCAACACAGCTTCTTAGGCGGCAGAGGGACCTGTTCTCTGGCCACGAGAGGGGACGAGGCTTTGTTTGAACTGCTGAGTGTTGAAGTCCGTAGCTGGGACTTGGAGCGTTGTCCCTTGTGTAGAGAGAGGTCCAAGGAGCTGCCGCACGGGGTGACAGGGGCTCCTCACCACTTGGAGGGGACGAGAGAACCGTAGAGTCACTGCCACCGCGTGCGGGCGGGGGGCAGGATGGGACGCTGGGCCAGCAAAGCAGCGCGACGCCGGCAGGGAGGGCAGGTGGCCGAGGACGGGGAGTGCCACCAGCTCCAGAGGAGGCAAAGCCTCTCCCTTCTTTCCCACTGGGTATTTGTTTCTGAGCTGTGACCCTCGGAGCCGTGACCAGGAGGGACAAAGCCGTCAGCTCCCTGTAAGCAAAGTCCTGCTCAGACGTGGACCCGGGCCTCCCCATCCTGCCCCACGGCCACGCAGAGGCCACGGCTGTGTCACTGGCCCACCTTCCAGAATGAGGGCATGTGCACGGGGCCAGACGCCGCCACATGCACCAGTGCTGGACACGGATGTCCATTTAAAGAGCTACGTGGGGGAGTTCCACTGTGGCTCAGCAGTCTACAAACCTGACTAGTATCCATGAAGACGTGGGTTCGATCCCTGGCCTCAGTTAGTGGGTTAAGAATCCAGTATTACTGTGGCTGTGGCGTAGACCGGCAGCTGCAGCTCTGATTTGACCCCTAGTCTGGGAACTTCCATAGGCCGCAGGTGCGGCCATAAGAAAGAAAAAAAGGGAAAACTTTTGTGTGCCGCGTGACACATGCTGAAGGAGTTAAAAGGAAAAGCAGCAGACGTGCTCATGTGCACAGCATTCTGCTGGTTTCTCAGGACAATTCAGAGTTCCCGTCGTGGCTCAGTGGTTAACGAATCCGACTAGGAACCATGAGGTTGCGGGTTCGATCCCTGGCCTTGCTCAGTGGGTTAAGGATCCGGCGTTGCCATGAGCTGTGGTGTAGGTTGCAGACGTGGCTCGGATCCCACGTTGCTGTGGCTGTGGCAAAGGCCGGCGGCTACAGCTCCTGTCAGACCCCTGGCCTGGGAACCACCGTATGCCGTGGGCGCGGCCCTAGATAAGGCAAAAAGACAAAAAAAAATCTCTAAGCAGCAACTGCAGAAGGGAGGTGCTGGCTGAGATCCTCTTGCAAGAACCCACAAAAGACCAGGTCGCCAGGCACGTGCAGACCCAGGGCCTGTGTCACCCAGGAGCTGGAATCTCGAACCCACAGCGGGTGTCCTTCCAGAGTTAGAATGAACCCCGACCATGAACCACCAGCCACCCCGAACCCAGGACGGAATCCTGTGCTTTTTGTACCCCTTTTCGACACCTGCACTGCGTGCTCCCAGATCAGCCGCCGCGCAGTCTGCCCGAGGGCAGGCCAACGCCCAGCACGAGGATGCTGAGAGGGCCCGGGAGCCGGGCCGTCGCGTGTGGGCCGGCCCCCGCCGTGGCTGTGGGAGACCAGGCGGCCCGTGTGTCTGGGTGCCCTCGGACGGCTTACTGCCGCTGCTCGGCGCACTTGCGGCTTGGTTCGCCACCTGCGTCTTCTCTGCCAGCAGAATGGAAACGCGCCACACGCACAGGCCCAAACCGAAGAGGCTGGCACGTAGCGAAGGCTCGATGCGTCTCCGATGATGAGCCAAAGGCACCTCGGTCCTCGTGCGTCCCCTGACGTGTTCCTGGCGTTAGAACCAGAGAAGCTTGAGCCCCTGCGTGGGCCGGGGTTGAATGCGTGACGCGTCGGAGGCGCTGCTGTTTTCATTAGTGAAACGCGGAGCGCTGCTCTCAGGTACGAAGCCCGAGCCTCAAACAGGGCGGCCCTTCCCTGTGCACCCGCCGCCCAGGATGCCCCTCGCTGCGTCACGGAAGCCCCCACTCTGCTCCTCCGCTGCCCAAATCCATGTCACAAACACTGGCGGAGCGAAACAGCGCCTCTGCCAGACCGGCCTGGGGTCGCACGGCAGGAGATGCTGGTCGGTTCGCCTTTGTTTTAAAACCGAGACGGAGGTGGCCATCCTGACTGGTGAGGAGGACATTTTCTGGCACTTAGCAAGTGACCGGCAGAGTTTAAAAGCCTGGAGGGAACTCAAAGGCCCTCCAGGGACGAGAGTCAATGCAAATGGCCAGTTGCTCATTAATCTCTGGGGCCGCCGGCCTGAGGGTGGGCAGTGACTGCGATTATAAACTCTACAAGAAGAACGTAATTGCCTCCTTTGTACCCTGAAAAGTTAAATGTTGGCTGCTCGTTGCCATGGACACGCAGGACTGTTTACAGCCGGCCCTTCCGGGCCCCGAGGCCGCTCGGTCCGAGAGCTCAGCACTGCGCCCGTAATGACAGTCACTGGGTCACCGTTTTCGGCAGGTCCTTGCTCTGAAAAGGGAATCCGGGGGCTTCTGCCTGCGCGCGCCTTCACCACCAGCAGCGCAGGAGGCTGCGGGGACCCGGGACGCGGGCTCGGCCGCTGTCCCCGGTCTCATCAGGGACCCGCTGTCAGGGCGGCGTCCGGACAGACGGCACAAGCCGAGCCCAGCGGACGGCCGAGGCCGGATCGGCAGCTCCTGGAGAAGCCGGGTTGACAGCACTGTGCCCCCTCGTGACCGGCGGACGTCACCTCGGCTCCAAGCCCCGGCAGAGGGGGTGGCCTGCGTCGTCCCCGGCCCTGTGTTGTCTCTGGTTTTGCCCCCAAGACCTCAGAAACACTCATGCTCTCCCTTCTCCCTGAATGTCCCGGGAACGGTTGGTTTTGCAGGAATAACGCCTCTCCCTCCAGGTGAAAGGACCCCGGGGCTTGGCTCTGGGTCGAAAGTGACCACAAACCACACCTGAAGGCCAGGGAATGGGGCTTCTGCTCAATTCTGATTGGCTGATGGTGAGCTAACAGGATAACGTTTCTGGAATCTCAGCCCTTCGGCCTTTGGTCCCAGCTGCTGGTGGGCGGCTGTTCCCTTCTTCCTCTTGGGTGGGAGACAGTTAGCGGTTTGCCACACAGCTCGGGGACAGGGCTCAGGATATTACCCGCGGGCCTTGAAGAGGAGTTGAACGTCCTTGACTTTGTTTTATGCTCAACCGTTAGGACTTTGTGTGGCTGGAGTGTTTTCCTTTGTTTCTGCATTTTTCTCACTTCTCTTACTACATTTGCCCTGTGGGACTTGGGGAAGGCCCGGGAGGCTAAAGATTTTCTGTGAACAAGGCCGGGGGCGGGGTTCTGTCCTGGGAAGGTTCCACGGGGCCTTTGTATTTTACAGCAGTGTCATTCGGTGAGGGACTGGAAATTGAAAATAAAACACTAGTCCCTCACTGCAGCCTAGGCGGTCTCAATCACAGCCTGGACCCTCAGGTTCTCCCCTGAGGCTGGACGACAGCCACGATTAGCCACGACTGCTTTCCTGGACAGATGAACTTCAGGGCTTTAAAAACAGCTTCGTGGAGCCGCCCCTGGGCCTTAGCTTTTCTGCTCTTTTGTTGGTAAAATTTGAGAGTCGTGGGAACCAGCTCAGGTCTTTTCATGACTGGCCCCTGTGCAGCCTTCGCCCTGTCCAGGAGACTTTCTGCCCATCGAGGAAACAGTCCATGCCTGGCCAGGCTCCGGGACAGACCCAGCTTGTGCCACGAGCCACCAGCAGAGGGGCCCTCGCGACCCGGAGAGCCGCCGGAGTCAGATGGAAGCAGAGCTTAGCTGCCAAAGAGGGTGAACCCCAACTTCAACACCACATTAGTTTAGCACTTTAGAACACTGTTCGTGAAAAAAAATTGAACAGTGAGGTTAAGGCCCCAGGTAAGCCTGTCGAAGCCAGTTTAACCCATAGTGTAGCTAACGTTTTATAGAAATATTTTAAGAAAAATATTTCCAGTCTGTTTTAGGAGCGTGACGGACCCCCTGCGCCGTCGGCCTCAGCCTCTGGCCAGGCTGCTGCCGCTAGACCCGCTCGCGCTGCGGGAGGGACGTGCTCTGAGCCCGGCCTTCCCACCCCACCACCTCCCCGGGCTCCGCGCAGCCAGCGGCAGCCTGGCGGCCCGCCTGCCTGGCGGTGGCGGCTCAGCCGGAGAGGACACGGCTTCCCGGAGCCTCCCGTGTGCCCCTGGATCTGATCCACATCCAGGTCCGGTTGCACCCGCTCAGGTCAGGGAGCTTAAAGGAGCTTCCGTGGGGGATTTTCTTGAGCCCTGGCAGCTCCTCCAGGTCAGAGCCCTCTCCACCCTGAAGCTGCCTTTGTCCTGGAACCCAGCCTGCTGCCAGGAGCTCTTTTCCTGCCTCTTCCTTCCTTCCTCTCCCCTCTCTCACCCTTGCCCTCCCCCGCCCCCGCCTCGGTCCGCGCACAGGGCACCGTGCCTGGCGCACCGCAGAGACGGCTGAGTGGGGTCAGACCGAGAGGCAGGGGACGGGCCGTGTCTACGCAGCGCGGGACCAGGGATGATGCGGTGAGGCAGCCGGGGCGCTCAGCTGAAGAAACATGACTTCGAGCATCAGCGCAACCTGCTTCAGAGGGCTTGAGTCCCTCGTGGAGCAGCAAAGGTCGAATGTTTGTAGCTGGGACGGGCCGAGCCAGGATCTGGTCCAACGCAGGTGCGCGTGGTTGGGGGGGAGCGTCCCACCCGAGGTGCCAGCCGTCCGTTCTCGGAGGTGCAGGCAGCGGCCAGGGGTGGCCTTCAGCCAGGGGAGGGGGTGCAGCCCGGGGCTGGGGGACGCTGAGATCCAGGGTCTGGCTTCCACCCGAAGCCTCGTGTGCCCAAAATGAGGGAAGCTCTTAATCCAGCTCCTGAAGCGCTTTGTGCCCGGCGGCTGTGGTTCCGGCCAGGCTGGAGCTTTGTCCCCGGAGAGGACTGGCGGGGGGTCCCAGACCTCGGCTGGGGGCCTCCGGCCTAAGGATGGAGGCTTCTAGTTTGTTCCCTGGGCTAATCCCAAAAGGCAGGGCTGGGGCCCGCACGGGCCTCGTGCTCTCATAGCCCCCGGTTTCTTTCTGTTCTCAGCTTTGAGCTGAAAGTAAACATCAGTAAAGTAAAAACAAGCTGTTTAATTCGTTGTGGTTCCTTCGGCTCATTTTCATTGTCAGAAAAGGGTCACTTCCTCCAGTGCAGAGCGCGGCTGTCGTCACCCCTCTGGGGGCTTTAGGGGGGCCCTTCGGTCACAGCAGCTCCAGGACCCCCAGGTGTGCTCACCGACAGGTATCGGGATGAGGGAGTTTATTCGGTTTGTTTATTCCATCGTCTGCATCATTTTCATAAAGGCCTTGCTCGCGTCCGCCTAAGTCTCGCAGGGAGAGAAATTTAGCTTCCACAGCGCAGGCAGGCCTGCCGACTGGGGGCTGATCCTTGCCTTGTACGAGCTGATGGGTTAAGAGGAAAACATGCAGTTTAAACAAAGACTCTTGAGTTTGCCGAATTTTTTTCTTTCTTCTTTTTTTCACTGGAATAGGAACAAAGTCCCAACAATAACCACAGCGTTAATTTGCTTCAAACCCTTTTTTTTTTCTTCATAGAGCTCATTACACAAAGAGAAATCTTGAGATGCTTTTTGTTTGGTTTTGTCTTTTCTGTTGCAGTACTGTTTGCTGAGAACCAGGCAACCGCTGTGTTACGTTTTGCGCTAAACTGTCAGGACCCAGAGGCCATGGGGATCCGCACTCGTGCCGGCACCGGCCCTCTGAGCCGGGAACCCAGGCCGGAGGCCGCAGTGGCTCCCACTTCCAGACTGAAGGTGCGGCCGCCTCGCAGACGAGGAGACGCAGCCGCTGCCCCCGAGGCGGCGTGCGGGGAGCCCCGGTGAGTTTCCGCCAAGGACCGAAAGTAGAGGCCGGTGGATGCAGCAGCGCCTCGAAGCGGTATTCGATCGCGGTTAATGAGCAAGGTTATTTCACTGTGCGGCTTTCCAGGTCATGACTCCCAAGAACGGCCCCACCGTCCGAGGCCGAGGCGTCCGGGGAACCCGAGCGCGGGACCCGTGGGACCCGCGGGCTCGGCAGCGACGGGCCCCACGCAGACGTATGTGCATGTAGAGTCCTGTTTGCCAAACTCGTGGTAATTTCTGTAATTATACACATAATGTATTTTAACCGAACGCACAAAGAAGACTTTGAGAATGCCACTTAGGATCTGGATTTAACTTAAATCAGTACTTGGGCCATCGTTCTTAATAGGACACTAAAAGGGAATTTTATGACAACATTATCAGTAGCATTTTGCTGATAATTAGAATAACAATAATAATACCGAGATATTTTTTCAGTAATAATGGTGTTATTAATGAGATTTTTATGAAAGACAGACTTCTTTGGTATAATTATGAAAATTGATCTTTTGCATTTTACTTATTCACTGAAATCAGATAAGTGGCTTAACTACATGTATTATTTCTAATAAATATTCAAAAGAATGCATTTAAACAAGGCTGCTCATTCTATTCTTGCTCATATTCCTTGCATTTAAATAAAAGTGTAATTGCTCTGCTTTTTAAACTGCTAGTTTGGATTAGCTGTCTAACCTGTACAGCGTCGCTGTTTGCTGTTTGCATTTTTAATAGCTTTATTACCATCTGGTGAAGCCTTAATTTCTGACTCCCTGCAAGAGTCCTGCCTTTAAGTCAGCACTACAATTTAACCAGCAATAATCTGTCAAGAGCAGATGAAGATTCGCGCCAGATGAAACGCCGTGTTTCTGTAGGGCTTCCTGTCATTTTTAAAGGCAAGATCCCAGTTTGTCAAATGTAGCCTCGGAAAGTTTTCTAAACTTTGCAGCATAATTTTCGGTTCAGTTCATGTTTCTCCTCCGTGGCTCCTGAACGCGTCATCTCGTCCACCGGGAGGGCGAGCGGAAGCAACGCGATGCTGTGTGTGAACGCACACGCCTACGGATATGAGCGGGTGCACAATTACGCGCGTGTGTGTGCGTGCCTGCGTGTGTGTGCACGCGCGCGCGTGGAAACTGCCAGTAGAAGCAGAAAATCTTTAGTCGGTCAGCAATCGCAGTGCTTTCAGCTTCTGAGAATACGAGACTGCGCGTGTTTTATCTTAAAAATCACGTCACACACGACGATGTGGACAGCCTAGCGCAATGGACTGTCACGCACCCGCAGCCCGACTCCAACAGCTGGCGGTTCGCCAAGGCCTTGTTCTGCGGCCAGCCCGCCCTCTGCTCCCCCTCCTCTGGTGAGCCCCAAAGGTCGTAGTTTCAGGTGCAAACAGGTCTCTGCGGTTCTTTATAGTTTAAGGAACTGAGAGTTCCCGTCGTGGCTCAGTGGTTAACGAATCCGACTAGGAACCATGAGGTTGCGGGTTCGATCCCTGGCCTCGCTCAGTGGGTTAAGGATCCGGCGTTGCCGCGAGCTGTGGTGTAGGTTGCAGACGTGCCTCGGATCCCGCGTTGCTGTGGCTGTGGCGAAGGCCGGCGGCTACAGCTCCTGTTAGACCCCTAGCCTGGGAACCTCCATACGTCGTGGGTGCGGCCCTAAAAGTAAGAATAAATAAATAAAGTTTAAGGAATTGTTTTTTGAAAATCACGATTACATATGCAGTCACAGCTAAACATTTAATAATAATTCCTTTTTTCTCTTTTTTCTTTCTTTTTTTTTTCTTTTTTTTTTTTTTTTTTTGCTTTTCAGGGCCATACCTGTGGCATACGGAGGTTCCCAGGCTGGGGATCTAATCGGGGCACAGGTGAGGTCTGGCCGGGGCTGTCTGACTCAGCAGGAACTCCTCTGCCTGCAGGTGCGTTAACACATTTAGGGCTGGAAGGTGATCCCATTCAAATCCCATCTCTTTTTCTCACTTAGTAATAAGCTGGAACACATCTGTAAAAAGGACGTTTCCTCGTACAGTACCTGGCTGCCCCAGGTGCAGTTTATATCAGAAAGGTGGGATAAGCATCTGATAGGCTCCCTTTCTTTACTAGTTTTCAAAATAATGAGTGATTCATTCGCATTCTCCAGTGGTAGCAACGAATTTCCGGGGCGGCGCGCGTGGCATGCTGAAGTGCCGGGGCCAGGGATCAAACCGCCCCGCGGCAGTGACGATGCCGGGTCCTCAACTCACTGGGCTGCCAGGTGGCACCCAGTGCCTTTTTTTTTCAGTTTCATTAAGAACTCATGGACCTAAACGTATGTGGTATGCTCTAATCTGTTGCCACGACCACATCTGATGATTAAAGTGTCCCGCCTTTGCTCAGTGGACGCCTCCTTCCTTCGGCTCCATCGCTGATGGTACGACAAGTGTCCTGGGCTGGTCAAGTGCTTGTCCAGGCCCAGAGCAGTGGTTTCTCCAAGCAGTCCTGGTTCTTTTTAGTGAGCAGTGGTATCTGGAGACTCCAGCTTTGGTGCTTGGATGTGCACAAACCCACACGTGTGTGTAGCTACCTTGTGTGTCTGGACTTCCTCTGATACATATTGAGTCTGGACTGAATGAAACGCAGTCAAAAAGCAATACCCCAAATCGCCCCTAAACCCATCACACGGAGGCTGACCACAGCACCAGAACCTTCGTCTCTCCCCAGTCCTTGAAACCGCTGCCGTGGTCGATGGCCTTGGGCCATTACATCGTTGGGACCCTTGGATGTGCGGTGACGGCGGGGCTATTACCCAGCCGCGCTCACGGGTCCCGGCAGTCCCCGGGCCCAGAGCTGCGTCGTGACCTCAGGCCTCCCGAAGCCTCGTCAGGGCTTAATGACACGGGACCTCCCTTCCCCGTGCGTGTCAACCACGGCGCGGTCTCCAAGGTCAAGTCCGCTCGCGGCAGGTGAGTGGGGCCCTGGGGAGACGGACGCTGCCTCCCGGAGACAGGAGGGGCTCTCCTGCCTCCGCCGGTCCTGTGCCCTGGTGGCGCCCGTCCCCGCCCCCATCGCCCGCTGCCGACCCCTTCCCTTGGCTCCCGCGGGTCTTGGTCCGCTCCGCTCCCCGCCAGCCGAGCCGCCCGAGGCCCCGCTGGCTCTGACCCTCCCGGACCCCGGGTGCTCCCTCCACGTCTGCACCGGCCCGACCCCCGCCAGCCCCGCGGGACCCCGAAGGGCTCTCTTGCCCTCACAGTCCTCACGGCTCTCTTCTCGTACCACGTTCTTCTTGTACAGTGGCCATCCGTGGTCACCGCGTGTACACGCCCGCAGTTCGGGGGTCGGCGTTTCATCCCCCACAGGGCTCGGTTATGACAACGCCTGGCCTGGGGCTGGGGCTCCGGAGGCAGGCCTGGCGCGGGGCGCAGCGGGACGAGGGTGGGCGCGTCGGGGAGACGAAGGGCCCTGCACCTCCGCGCGGCACCGTGACGCCAGCCCCGGGGCCAGCTCCGCCAAGTCAGCCGGGCCGTCGTGACAGTCAAGGCGCTATTTACAGTTCGTCCCACGTCCCCCACCGTGCGGGGCAGCGAGCAGCCACCTACTTCTCCAAGTCCCCCCGGGAAGGCGGTCACAGTGGCCACCTGGCCAGCAGGGACGGGCCAGCGACAGGACAGGCTGAGGGGGCCCGTCTGCAAACTGCAGGCTGGGGGGGCCACGCCGCCCGTCCCTGGGGTCCTGCAGAAGGAGGTTCCCAGGGGACACAGGGAGGGACCTTCGAAGAGGGCTGTGTGGCCATACAGCGTGACTACCCGCTTCTTTAATCACACGGTGAGAAACGGCATCGGCGAGGTTTTCCGCGCGCTCTGCACCCGCGCGCTGGTCGGAAACCCGAGCGGGCGGCCTGAGGGTTGCCCCGGATTCTCCCGGTCGCCCCGCCCCCGCCCCGGTGATCGTCGCGGGTTCAGGGGAACCGGACCTGGACTGTTGTAAAACTCAACACAATGAACTTGACAGGCAGCCAGATTTCTGTTTTCAGCAGTTTAGGGTTACTGTAATCTCATTATTATGCTTGAAAGACGGCGCGTAATAGCATCTCAGGTACGGCCGCTCCCGTCGGCCAGGCCCTTGATTGCCTGGCCCAGCGAGGCTCAGCTTTCAACCACTTTTCCCACAGAAACAATCACCCATCAGCCAGCAAGCTTCTCTCTGCTGTCAGCGGCTTTAATGGGTCAAGCATTAAATTAACCCTTTAGCCCCGTCCCCCTGAGAAGACCACACTTATTAAAAAACAATTTACTTCTCAATCCTTGTCAATGGGGCCACGAGAAGGAGCCTGCGAGCAGCCTTCCTGGCTCCCTCCCTCGCGCCCAGCCCTCGGTAGGGAGACCGGTTCTGGGTCCCTTTGCGCCAACACAAAGGCGGGCTCGGGCACCGGCCTCTTGGAAGCTTCTTCTGCTTCGGTTGCTTTGCTTTCATCGTCTGGAATAGGATCGCCCCAAACCCTGGCGGGCATTTCACATTCTGCTCAAAGACAGTCGAGCTAAGCGTGACAAAGGCTGGATGAATTATTAATTGCACTTTACGGAAAAACACCTCTATTAGGAAAGTGACTCACCAGGCAAAAAGATTTCCTGGGCTGCGTGGGGTTTGTGGTCCTCAGCCCTGGCTTCTATCAGGCCCCGGAAGGTCCGACCCTGAAAACCAGACGCCGTCCAACTTCACAGATGGAAAGACAAGGGCTTGGGGAGAAGGCCCACAGCTCTGTCCGCGGTCTGGGTCGGGGCGGCCCCTGGAAACAGACCTGTGAGCGGAGGGCATCCGGCTTGACAGCCACACACGTGCAGCCTTTAGATTTTTTGCTTCTTTGTATACCGGAGGGGTCCCGGTGCGTGTGTGCGCACCTGCCGTGGCTGTCAACTTCCGGGAAAGGTGGGAAAGCCTCATCGGCGACTTTGGCTCCCATCGCTGCCACCCCGGTGCCAGGACCCTGTCCAGCAGAGCCAGGCCGGCTGCGAGGCGGTGTAGCCAGGCGCTCACGTGAGACACAGAGCGCCCGGCCGGGCTCAGGCCACGACCTGGGGCTTGGTTCAAGGTGGCTTTGACTTAATCCCAAAGCTGAAAGGGAGCTGTGTGATGGAACGTCAGTGGGGGGATGCTGGCCACAGACGCCGTTTTGTGACGCCCCAAGTCTTCCAGGCATTTCCATTGCATCTGGGGGGCTCGGCAGCTGGAGGCGGATGAGGTGGGCTCTGACGCAGGGGAGCCCCGAACGGGGGCCCTGCGGCCTCTCCCCCTCCCAGCCGGCTGCCTCGCACCGCCTCCCCCCGAGGTCAGACCCTGTGTTCACGGAGCCCGGCCACCCGCACCCGGGCAAGGCCGAGACTCTCAGAGTCTGGTTCACACGCGGTAGGACACGCCCCGCCCCGCGCCCGCACCAAAGGGCTGGAGCTCTTGATGGTGCCCTTGAGGGGACGTCCGGGGCAGCTCTGACCGTGGCCCTCAGCAGGTGGCAGTGGTCTTAGTACAGTGGCCCGGTCATCCTGATATCTCTAGATCCACCTCAAAGAACCGCAACAAAACACCTACGCGAGCTATAAGTACTCTTGAACCGACTGAGACAAATAGCCCCACGACTAGTCAGTTACGGGCACTGGGAATTGCAGCCCTCGCTCCAGATTCGTATGTTGAAGCCCTGCCCCCGACGTGATGGTAGCTGCAGACGGGACCCCTGGGCAGTGTCAGGGCTGGGTGGTCGTGAGAAGGCGGCCTTCCTGACGGGATCCAGAAAGACCCAGAGCTCCCTCTGCCTGTCTCTGTCTCTGCGTCTCGTGCACGTGAGGGCAGAACCACCTATGAACAAGGAAGCCGGCCCTCCAGTGAACCAGAACCATGACCTTGGACTTCCCGGCCTCCGGAACCAGAAGATACAAATTCCTGCCGCCTAAGTCCCCCGGCCTTGGGGTCCTGTCCCAGCAGCCCAGGACGACCCACACAACTGGCGACAAAGAGCTGGACCAAGAGTCAAACTGACGTCTCTGTACGGAAGGCAGAGCTGTGTCTAGACGTGGACATGGAAAGGGATAAAATGTGCTGTTTTAGGACAATTCAACTGCTTTGTGTACAGAGGAGTTTCACAATGAGGAGGCAGAGGGTACCATCGTAGCTGTCATTGCTGCATATTTTCTGCAGTGGAATATTAACATGAAGTACGAAAGTGGGTGAGTTTATGCCAAAATGAGGTTATTAATAAGACAATGCGCCACAGCTGCGTGGTGCTTTCAGCGGAGAAGAGGTTTACAAAATCAAACCTGCGGGAAACAAATACTCGCGACTACCACCTGCGCTTTAAAGAGGAAGAAATGAGCTCCAGAGATGTTAAAAAGGAAGCGGCAGCTTTCGCAAGGTCGCACATCAAGGTAACGGAAGAGCCAGGAACAGCACCAAGTGTCTGCCTCCCTCACGCTGCTCAGCCCGGTCCCTCCCGGCCCCGAAGAGGCTCGAGGGCCCCCAGAGCACAGAACTCAATCCTCCGGCTCCGGCTTTGCTGTGAGTGCTGCTGGTTCTAAAAGTCCTCGGAACGATTTCTAAATGTTCCCGCTTTGGACCGCAGGCCCATCCCCAGTCCACGAGAGCAGGAGATGGCGGGGGGCAGGATGGAGACGAGCTCGGGGCCGGCACTGCAGACAGTTCACCGGGACAGCCGTGTAGCGAACCTGTTTTCAGAGACCACCAGCCAGGAGAGCGACACCAGCCGAAAGAGGGTGGCTGCCAACAAGCCAGGAGAGAGTCCTCGCCAGGGACCGAATGTGCCAGATCACGAGCTGTGGCAGTACTTGGAGATGAGGGAGTCTTCGGAGGACCTTTCAAGCCCCGTAGATGCACTCAAGGGTCGCGTCATGGAGGGGATCCAGGACCTCCGGGAGCATCCAGATTCTTTGTTCCTCGCGGAGAAAGGGGTGAGGGACAAAGGCTGGGTGATATATGCACCTCCAATTGCTTGACAGGGAACTAAATTCAACACCTTATACATTTTCATTTTTGGTCTTAGCCATGCATGTTTTAACCAACAGAATGCAAAAGCTCTGTCTGTCTGAGAGTCAGAAGCCCCGGGAAGAACGTGAGTACACGAGAGACACTGTCAATCCATTTCTCTGAGCTGGGCTGCAGCCAGTCGGTTTCCAAATATCGTGGCTGGAGACCAGTGGCTGCTACTGTCTCGGAGAATAAAACAAAACAGTTGGCTGAGGTGTCTCCACTCTGAGCGAGGGCTCTCAGCGTCCAGACATTCATAGAACCCCCCTGGCTTCGAAATTATCATACAGATGTAGCTTCTTTCAAATGCTTTCAATCCACTGGATACAACGATTTAGTACTTCTGAAAGCTCAAGGGTTGACTTACCTTTCAACCCTTGAGCTGTGACGTTAGAAAACTCTTCTCCTTTGGCAAAAAGAGCCCAGACACATTCTGTCACCCTCTGGGGATCGCTGGATTCTGGGAAAGACTACGAAAATGATTCTAAAACCTTGCTCCTAGAAGCTGATGCTCTGGGCACAAATATTAGTGCTGTGTTGACTCACGAATTGTCAGCAATTATTTTTGGTAGATAAGTGGATGCTTCTTTGTAAGAAAATTCAGTGCACAAAAATTCAAACTTTCAGTGTCTGAAGTCATGCAAGATGGTTACAAGGAGGTAAAAACCCATCCTAAGCTTGACTAAATACAAAGCTACACTAATTGTCTCCCCTAAACCGAAAAATTCTGGAGTAGAAGTGGCTTCGGGCATGAGTACTCAGCCGGCAGGGGCACCAGGAGCTGAATGGTTTTTGCTGACTGCCGCTGCTAGCTCCAGTCCTAATCTCCAGCTTCTAATTAGATGGAGGCAGTGTTTCTTTCTCCAGCACCCTCATGGGGCTCATCTCCAATGGCAAATAGGCTTCTCTCTTCCAGACGCCACAGCCGGCAGTCCCGTGGCAGCTTTTGGGTGCGGACAAGCAAGTGCCGCTGAGAGAGCACGGGGTGCCCTGCGCTCTCGGCCTGCGCCTGCGCCGTATCCTCCACCCCTGCGGCTGGGATGGGGTCCCGCACTGGGGGACAGCGCTTAAGAATGGGTGATTTCGGAGTTCCCATCGTGGTGCCGCGGAAACCAGTCCGACTGGGAGCCATGAGGTCGCGGGTTCGATCCCTGGCCTCACTCAGTGGGCTGAGGATCCGGCGTGGCTGTGAGCTGTGACGTAGGCTGCCAACCACAGCTCCGATTCAACCCCTAGCCTGGGAATGTCCATATGCTGTGGGTGCAGCCCTAAAAAAGACAAAAAAGAAAAAAGAAGAGAAAAAGAATGGGTGATTTCGCAGACCGTTCACTGCCAAAGGTATAGTTACCAGAGGAGGCCTTCGGATGCTGCAGAACAAAGGGACGTATCGATTCCACTTTCCCAACAGATCAATGAGGGGCTACTGTTACTGCTGCAGCGGGGGCTGCACTGAACCAAAGGGGACTTTGCAGAAGGATTCACTGAAGCTCGTCTTCAGACCGTTGTCTCCAAATGCAGCTCATCCCCTGTTTAGTGATCGCTGATGCTTCGGTGGAAAGGCTGAGAGAAGCAACGTGTAAAGCTAAAATGTAAGAGCCACTGTCAGCTGGAAATCAGTCAAGAAAGAAAGAAAACAAACTTGAAATGGTAGGTTAGTGAACTAGAAAATGGGATTTGATTTACATAAAATGTCTCACAAACATGTCTATGCAGGAAGCAAGGTAAAATCTACAGAGGAAAATTGCACTGAGGAGTATTGCGCAGGACAGCCCTGGCTCTCCTTAGGAAGCACGACTGTCCTGGGGTTTTAGGTGCCCTGAAGGCCGGTGGTTAAAGGGTTTCGCACTGCCCGGTCCTTGACCTCGAGTACGTCGGCCAGTCAGTCACCATTTAGACAATACCTGCCCACCTGTTTGAGACACTGGTCACCTTTAGGGACTTCCCGGACCAACTGAGAACCCCAAGAGAGTTCTTTATTTTATTTTATTTTATTTTGGTCTCTTTAAGGCCACACCAGCGGCATATGGAGGTTCCCAGGCTAAGGATCAAGTCAGAGCTGCAGCTGCCGGCCACAGCCACAGCCACGGCCACAGCCACGGCCACGGCCACGGCCACGGCCACAGCCACAGCCACAGCCACAGCCACAGCCACACGGGATCTGAGCTACACCTTTGACCTACGCCACAGCTCACGGCAACACAGGCTCCTTAACCCACTGAGCGAGGCCAGGGATCAAACCCAGATCCTCGTGGATGCTAGTCAGATTCGCTTCTGCTGAGCCACGACAGAAACTCCGACCCCGAGAGAGTTTTTGAGATTGGTTCTTGTGTTGACAGTTACTATTTATATTAGGAATGCGGGAGGATTTTCAGATCAGAATGTTCTAATTACCAGTTGGCCACTGAATGCATGTGGAGACTCCCGATAACATTCACAAGCTGTCTAGGATAGGTCAGTGCTCCTTTGTTTGGAGAATGTTTCAGTCTCATTACAAACTGCTGTAGGAGTTCCTTTATCAGTTTGTTTATTTTGCTTATTGTTTACATTTCGTCACTATGTAGTTTGGCCCATCCAGCTCATCCCCAAAAAGTGTGACGTTGTTATTACACGATGCCTGATTTCATCTGATTTAGAGCCATTGGTCCTAGATTCTTCAATGCCTGATAATAATAATACCAGTTCTTTCTTTCAGTTTGTGTCTGCTAACGTCCATTTGCTTGCTCTTTTATTTTCAGCTTCACCGCTTTGTTAGAAGGGCTTTTTAGAAAAACATATATTGCACCTGTTGTTGTTGTTGATCGAAGAGAGTCTAACAACATCCAGCTTTACTAGAGCAGTTTATCTCGTTCACGTTTAGTGTGATAACGATGTGCTTATTTTACTCCTCAGTCCTACTGTATGATCACCGTTCCTTATGCTTTTCTTCTTCCTTTGCCTCATTTTGGATGGTTTGATTTAGTTAGTGCTCACTCCTGTTTTTTCTTTTGTTAATTTGACGTTCCTCAGCTTCTCCGTCGAGCTGGGAGCTATCCACTCACCCATGTCTCACACCCAAGATCCACACACATTTTCCAGCTGTTGGATGAAAACCAGAGGGCAAAGTGGTCTGTGCGCCCTCATTTATCCCGTCACACAAAGCAAATAAGGTGAAAGAGCCAGAATCTTCGACTCTGTTCCTTGTAAGTCTCAGTTTTTGCTGCGATGGTTTAGAAAGTTCAGTGTAAAAATATCAGGCTCTCCTTTGCAGCAGCCGTTTTTCTCTGAAAACAGCATAGCCCACCTTTATTAAGAATGTTCGCCTTTCATCAGTATGAACTTGGAATGGACCCTAGAGGACGGAACCGTCACTGCTGCCGGCGCGTCTTCTCTTACCCTCCTTCTTTATAGAAGTGGCAGCGGGTAGAACGTGACAGTCAGGTTTGTTCTGAAAATTCCCTCCACTTTCCACTTGAGCTTTTCCGAAGCACTCCCTGCCTTGACCTATTGTCAGCCTCACAACTCGATGAATGAGGGACAGTAGACGCTGTCATCGCCATTTCACTGGGGAGAAAATTGAAGCACAAACACGCCACTCCCCCCACCCTCCACTTTGTTGCTGTAAGACGCATAGAAGAGTTTGTAAGTTTGCAAAGGCGGTCTCTGAGGGCACTGGTATATGAAGGATAAAGCCAGGATCGCAGCGAAGGCATTTTAAGTGAAGAGGTATTCCGACGGGAACGCTAGGACAGTTGAAATGCAGTGACCGGTTAGGGAAGCTTCTATAAAAGGGACAAGGCAGAACATTCATTCTCTTCAAATTCATTCCTTTCCTCCCATCAGAGTTTTTATTGTCTTTTCAGAAGGAAGAACTGCTTTGTCTGGACGTTGTGTTCTTTACCCTAGTAGGTCCAGGGACCGGGTGAGGTGGGCGGGGTGGGGTGAAGGGGTCTCTTGGGGGCCCCTTCCCTCAGTCTCTTGTTTGCCCCAGAAGGTAGCAGTGTGCTGGGGTTGCATCAGTTCATTCTGTAGACCCCTCCGAACGGGCCAGGAGTTAGAATTCAGGGAGCCATGGGCCCACTGCCGAGGGCCTCGGAGAAGCTCACGGCTGACAGGGAAGACAGAGAGGCGCCCCGAAAGTCCCCGACCGTGCGGGCTGCACTGTCTCCGAGGGTCGAGGAAGCCCGCCCCCCGTCAGCCCTCAGACGAGCCCCCTTCCCCGACACCAGCTGAGGCCCGAACCCAGCTCCTCCGGCTCGGGAGCCCTCAGAGCCGCACCTCCTGGCGGCAGGGCCGGTGGTCGTCGTCTAGGCTGGCCTTGCCACTGTCCTTAGGGAAGGTTCTCAAGCAGAGGATGCCAGCGCAGGTCCGAGAGTAACGGTGAAGTTGCTGGGCGCAGCACACACGGCTCCCCGGGTCAGCTCGCAGCTCACCGCTCCGCAGCCTTGCCTCCCGGGTCCCCGGTGAAAGCTGCCTGACCCAGAGATGTTTCTGCGAAAAGGCCTGCTCGGCTTCTGACACGCGCCCGAGCCTCCGATGAACCAGTCACCTCGCCTGCAGATTTCTGGGCTTTGCACCCCGCCTCTGACACAGCGAAAAACCGAGACACCAAGTTCCCACTCGTTCCCATCTCGGCCTCTTGCTGCCGCTGGTCCCTCGTATTCGAGGGGCTGGGAGCCCTTTTCTTAGACGGGGCCGCTGCGTGACTGTAAAACAACCCCCGAGAGTGACGTTGTCTGCGCCTTCGGGGCCCCGTGCCCCTGGGTTCATGGTCACTCCTGCCAGAATGAACACCGTCCTGGACGCTCAGGGCACGCGCCAGCTGTTCCCGGAACACTCACTGTGTCCTCCTGTCCCCCGCCCGGGGCCAAGACCCTGCTCAGTGACCAGGGAAGGCACTTTCTCGTCCTTTCCAAGAACTGTGCCTGAAACTTGGGCACCAGCCAGAAACTCAGACCAAGTCAGAAGAAACCCGATCACACGCATTTAGCACTTTTAAAAAGAAACCGGGCGAGTTCCCGTCGTGGCTCAGCGGTCAACGAACCTGACTAGCATCCATGAGCACGCGGGTTCAATTCCTGACCTCGCTCAGTGGGTTAAGAATCTGAGGTTGCTGTGAGCTGTGGTGTAGGTCACAGGTGTGGCTCGGATCTGGCGTTACCGTGGCTCAGGTGTAGACCAGCGGCTACAGCTCCAATTAGACCCCTAGCCTGGGAACCACCATATGCCGCAGGTGCGGCCCTAAAAAGACAATAAATAAATAAATAACCATCAGGTTTCTCCTTGACTTTCTGAGTCTCCAGGTGGACACAGCCTGGTTCCAATTAGCCAGCTCCCTGCGACTGCTGGGTATGTGTTTCTATTTAAAATGTCTGATTTCTTGGATCCCCAGAAATCACGTAAACAAAGCACACCTCCCCAAACTCAGTCACAGCAACTTCCTAGGAAATGAGAAAGACACTCGGTTTCTCAAAGACGCAGGGTAGTTTCTACGCGTCATAACTTGCTGGGTTGCATCAGTTTCGACGTAGCCGCTCCAACGACGGTGGTTTCGCTTCCGAAGGCGTGTGAATGCCGGGCCCTGTCCCTCTGGAGCCGGAAATACAGCCGGTCACCGGTGGGTCGCCGCGGGGCCATCAGCGCCTCACCTGCCGCCCCGGCTCCTTCCTGCCAAACCGCTAGAACGTCCATTCCTGCAGCAGAAATGGTGAGAGGTCAGTGGCTTTTCACCTTTAAAAAATGAGTTTCCATGGTAACAGAACCATGATGGACAAATTCACAGTTCAAAACAAAACGAAGCGAAACAAGCCTGAAGTCCAGGCACTTCTCAAACTTTACCAGAATGATCTACCCCGCGACCAAGCCACCATTGACAGAAACTGGGCCACCCCATCACGCACAGCAGCGGACTGGGGACTGGGAGCCGAGAGCCTGCAGGTCTGCTGTGCTCAACACTTGAAATTAAAATTTCTGTTCCGTGCCTCCGCCTTCCGCTTTATGGCAGGTGACTTTCAAATAACTTGCAAAGGAAGGAATAATGGGCTGACGGAGATGGAGGAAACAATCTCGGTGCCAAGCCCGCAGACCCCGAGGGCACCCCGCATTCGCTGAAGCCCAGGTCTGCTGGGGAAAGACGCTGCATCTGAAACTCCCATCCTTTGGGGTTGCTTTTGTTTGTAATATTTAATTACACCATTAGGGCCAAATGAAGCACGCGTTTCGTAGACTCCTCTTTCTCCCCAAGGAGGGAGAAGATGATCTATTTGCAGGAGTTCTGTATTTTTTCAGGCACTTTATGGAGACACCCCAAGCCCCCTTGGATGCTGACTGTAAAATAAGAAAACTATTACCCAGCTGGGGTAACAATAGGCCCCCACAGTGCTTTTCTGCTCAGCCCGCAGCTGCAGCGAAAGTGGAAACGCAGCAGCGGGGTAACATTCTTTCCCCGCCGCCTGTTTCTATGGGCCAGGCGCCCCCCCACTGATCCAGTGTATTTTCTATGCAAAACTGCAGAAGAACTGACATTTTAAAAGTTTTGACCTTTGTTTTTTTTTGCTTTTTTTTTCTTTGCATGAACCGAGGCATACATTTTTTAAACCCTCTGACAGGGTGTCTGTTAGCAACGGCAATAGCCATTACTGTAATAATAAAATGTTGCAAAATTTGAAAATTCTATATTGACTGTAATGCACAGATAACCTTTGTCTGGGGCATGGTAGTGACGTGAACTCAGAACGACTTCTTTATTGTTCCAGGAAAACAAATTACGACACATTTCAGGCGTATTTAGGAAACAATGTTGTTGGATGCACGGTTTTCATTTGCTAATTTAAGACTTTCTGGATTTTTTTTCCCAAAAAAGGACTTGGAACAGTTCTGCATTATGTTATAAGGTGTTTCCACTTAATACTAACAGTCAAGTTATTTGTTCAGAAAAACCTTCTCGTAACAAAAATATTGTTTTAAATTTTTAATTTTGCCTCTTGATATAGCTAGAATTTTTTTGGAGAAACGTTTAAATCTTATTTGAATCTAGAACTTCTCCATTAAAAAAAGAAAAAAGAGGAAGACGAGATAACCAAGGGGTCGAACACCAAGGAGAACTTGCTTTAAAAAACCTTCCAGTTAGCAAAGCTCAAATACAAAAAATATAAAGAAAGAAAATTGGGGCAAATGAGAAGCTGAATTATCTGCAACAAAAGCCGGGTGAGCGGAACACGGACGAGGAGAGGCCTCACCCTCCAGGGAAGAACCGCACCGCTGTCCAGACCTCGAGTGACCGGCGGGGGACCCCCTGAGTCTGCGCCCGGCTCCTCGCGTCCCCTCGCTTGTCCTCGCTTCAACTGCAGCTTTTATTCTCACGGCGGGAAGGTTTTCGGGGGCAGGTGCGAGTGTGGGAATAGTGTGCAGGGTCCTCCTTGGCTAAGGGGGAGCGGACCGTCTACACTGGGGAAGGGGGCCCAGGTTCTGATCGAGGATGAGGCTCCAGAAAAGCGGCCTGAGTTCGAATCCAGTTTGTCCCGCTCTTTCTTGCTCTGGGCTGATCACTTAACCCTGAGCCTCTGCTCCCCGAGGATAGCACCCGTGACCTCAGACTGCGGGTCAGAAACACCCGTGACCTCAGACTGCGGGTCAGAAACACCCGTGACCTCAGGCTGCGGGTCAGAAACACCCGTGACCTCAGACTGCGGGTCAGAAACACCCGTGACCTCAGGCTGTGGGTCAGAAACACCCGTGACCTCAGGCAGCGGATCCCTGGCTGACGGGAGGGTCGCTGTGACTTGCTAACTTAACTTCTAGAACGAACTTTTAGACACAGGATTCCTTCCTGGAAATCACGAAGCTGTTCAAATCCTGCAGAAAACCAGAGTGTGATCTGATTTTAAAAATTCAGATTGTATCTATGGCACCCAAGCCATTTGTTAACGCAAACTCACTCAATTTAAAAATAAAAAATCAGTCAAGCTGGGACCATATGAGTTTATAAAAATGCCATGTGATGTGTGAGAAAAATCCTTTCAGGATATTATAAAGGGAAGCACATTAGACTTTGCCTGACATTGTCTGAACGCACTGGTACGATTTAGGAGTTCAGATCGTGGAGTATTTTTTTTTTTGTTTTATTTTAATCTCTTTAGGGCCACACCTGCAGCAAATAGAATTTCCCAGGCTACGGGTCGAATCGGAGCTACAGCTGCCGGCCTACACCTCAGCCACAGCAAGGCCGGATGCTTAACCCACTGAGTGAGGCCAAGGATCCAACCCGCATCCTCACAGATCCCAGTCGGGTTCGTTACCACTGAGCCACAGTGGGAGCTCCCAGGTCACGGAATTTTAGCACTAGAAACACTAAGTCCACCTAAGTTCACCTGGTCCTAATCCTCTGAGTTTCACAGAGAGAATCTTGAAGCTCAACAAGCTTAAGTGAGTTACCCGGAGTCACGGCCGTGTGCACACGGGTAGAACTGGAAGCCCATCTCCGGGGTCCCCTTCCGACCCACTGGGCGGCGTCCCCCCCCCCCAGTATTATTTTGCTAGAACTTGAGCTGCACACCTTTCCTAGCCTGTGAACTTCCACATGCACGTGGAGCTATAAAAATTAAAATCAAAATGAAAATGAAAAAGTGAACTGCAGGCAATGATTTGGCTTGTGGGCTGATCATTATTTGAGTTGAGTGTAAAAACTGCCAACATATCAGCTGCCCTTTCATGAGAGCCTGTGTGTCGCCGGGGCTCTGAGGACGAGCCCAGACGTGAACGTGGGCTCCGACGCCTGCCGCCGGTGCGGCCGCCCCTGCGGGTTGAGGAGTCCCCTCTCCTGGGGTCCCTCAGCCGCTCCGGCTCGGTCTGCCCTTGGGTCTTTCCCAAAGTCGGGCTGTTTGTGAAGCCTGAGCCGGTTTTTCTTCCTCAGGATCGACTCCCCTCCTCTAAAGCTTCTGCTCGGCTGGGGAGTCCTTCCTTGGGGACAGTGACCCCCAGCACCAGCAGCCAGTGTCACCGAGACTCCACAGGAATAACCCCGGCCCTTGCCGACCCCGGGCAGCTGGCACCTTAGACTCCCCGCCTTACGAATGGGGGGCCCGGGACCTGGCGGTCAAGGCCGTCTGCCAAGAGCGGTTCCTGGAGGAGAACTTGGGTCCGGAGTTCCTCCCAGCCGGCCGGGGTCAGACCGGCAGTTTCCTGCAGCAACTGGCTCTGCGTGGTGAGAACCACACGGCATTGCAAATCCAGCTAAGGACGAGTGTCCCCTCTGAGCCCCCCCCCACAAGAACCACACCAGCGCCATCAGTGCCCGTCACTAACCCGCGGGAGCCCCACCCAAGTTCACCGGGCGGGGCAGGAAGTCTCCCCGAGGGGGAGGCGTGCACCGGCTGGATAATTTCCTGAAATTCGTCTTCCACGAAAAAGCGTTACAGAGAGGCTGCATCTCGGGGTTCTCTCTGCTCTTAATACACGTCATTTTCCTTTTTTCTACTCTCCCAAATAAACAAGGATCCTAAAAAGCCCGCACTGGAATCCACTCGAAAACGGCTCGGTAATTTTACCTGCAGGGAGACCGACTCTCTCGGGAAAGAGCGAAAGGCCAGGCGTCCGTCAGTTCACGCACGTCGCTGCTCCCCCACCCTCGGGAAGTCGCCCACGCTAATGACTAATTAAGCTGCTCCGTGAATATCTACTGGGGTCTGACAGAAGGTTCTGGAGGTTTTGCCAGGTTCTCAGACTGCAGCAGTACATGCAATAGAGTTTCTATCTGATTCATTTTTATTGCCTGTTGATTTACCTCTCGCTGAGCTCTGACGGTCTGACTACAGCTCGGCTCTTGTCTTTCCTCCAGTTCACGCTTCCCTCCGTCGCTGGTACGAAATCGCGGCAGTAAAGCAGTCTGGGTCCAGCCCGGGCGCACAGGTGCCCTGGAAAGCGGGGCGCTGGCGTGGACGGTATACACGCCACCTATTTACTCAGGTGACCACGTTTAAATGTGTTTGGTTCCCTAAAGTCACACCGTGTGTCAGGCCCAGACCCCGAAACCCCGTCCGAGGTGTCCCCACTCGCTCCCTGGTTCCTGCTTTATCATCAGCACGCAACCTGAGAGTCAGCCTCCGACTGGACCATCTCCCGCCAAACGCTCACCCTGAAGACAGGCTTGCTCAGGAAATCCCTCCTCTCTGGGTTTTTCCGATAAAATCCCACGACAGTGAGAGGGAGGCGTGAGGCTGCAGGGACAGGAAGGGGCTGGCACGTTCTGCATCCACCCAGCAGTGAAGGACGGAGCTGGGGTGGGGGGCACTGAGGAGAGGCGGGACGCCAGGAGGACGCAGCAGACATGGGGCAACAACCTGGATGGTCATGCCCACTGGGTACTGTGCTGAGTGCTCCCCGCAGTCCTGCACCTGCCAGTACTGTGCTGAGTGCTTCCCAGAGTCCTGCACCTGCCAGGTACTGTGCTGAGTGCTCCCTGGACAGCCTACATCTGCCAGGTACTGTGCCGAGTGCTCCCTGGACAGCTTACATCTGCCAGGTACTGTGCCGAGTGCTCCCCGGACAGCCTACATCTGCCAGGTACTGTGCCGAGTGCTCCCCGGACAGCCTACATCTGCCAGGTACTGTGCCGAGTGCTCCCTGGAGCCCTGCACCTGCCGAGTACTGTGCTGAGTGCTCCCTGGACAGCTTACATCTGCGGGGAGGGGCTCGGAAGCAGGTTTTGCAGATGCCAGCTGCTGGGTGAGGCTAGAGTTGTTCCAGCTTGTTCCGGGTATGGAGCGCGAATGGGCCTCAGTGGGCTCCCGGAAGGTGGAGACGGGCAGGCTGGCTCCAGGCAGCAGTTTTACGCGGTGCGGGGAGGGTGATGGAGGCGGGGGCCCTGGAGAGCCACGTGACAGCAGTGGGGCAGGTTTGTGGGGCAGGTTTGTGGGGCTGGGGTCTGAGAAGAAGAAAGGAGCCGCGCTTCCTGCTGTCGCTGGTCATTAAAGAGTCTGGGGTCAAGAGAAGGGCATGTTTTGGTAGGGAAATTCCATTTTCACCCAAATTGCAATGAAAATATTCTCCGTCTTGTTCTCTTTGCTTTGCAGATACTGTTCGAATTTGTTTCCTGGGGCTGCGGGGACAGAACACCAGGGACCAGGCGGCTCAAACAGGCTTCAGGCTGGAAGTCAGAGCTCCAGGTCTGTGCCGACTGACTGCTTCTGAGGCCGTGAGCGGGGACCTGTCCCAGGCTGCCCCCCAGGACCGCTGGCTCCTGGGGCCCTCGCTCTGCAGACACCTTGCCCCCCCCCACCGTGTGCACCTGGGTCCAAGTTTCTCCCTTTAATGAGGACACCAGCCGAACCCGATCGGGGCCCGCCTGCCCCAGGACGACCCCACCTGGACCAGTTACACCTGCGACAGCCTCATTCCCAAGCCAGGTCTCATCTCGGGCGCGGAGGACTGCGGCGCGGCGTTTGCAGTTGCCCAGTTCCATCCCTATCACTGTGCTTTTAGGGGCTAAATGTTTGGACCATTTAAAGGCGAGTCCAAGTTTCTCGTTCTCCTACAACCGTGGCCTCAGAGGGGACATGTTTTGCAAACCTCGCTCCAAATATCAACCAAGAGAAGTCATCACGTTACGAACAGTTTATATCCTCGGCCAGCCAGGATTGGCCGATGTCGTGGACGTTGCTGGACATCTGGGGTTACAGTCGCAGGCTGGACGGCTTCCCGGACGGACGGACAGTGGGGCCCGCACAGGCAGGCCGCCGGCCTCCTCGCCCTGGACAGACCCCAAAGAGGCCGCTCGCCCAGCAGCACCGCGAGGCCCAGGAGAGCGCCTCGACCGTGCGTGGGACGGACAGATGGATGGACAGAGCGGTCCAGACGGGGCTCGGTCCCATGAGGACACACGGCCGCTGCCGCCTGTCCTGACTCCCGTCGCCTGTCTGTGGGGTTCATGACGGGTCCGTGGAGGGCTGCGAACGGTGTCCCTGTGCTGAGCGCAGGGCTGGCCGCGGGCGGGCGCGGGAAAGACGGCGCCACCTTCCCCCGGGGCGGTGTGTGGGTCACATTAGGGTCAGACCTCCAGGGAAGGGGGAGCTCAGGAAACCCTCCTGGGGCCACCGGAGCCCTGAAATCACAGGAAGTGACATGCAAAGTGAGCAATTAACCAAGAACAAATATCCGAGGAGCTACCAAGGAGAAAATCGTTAAAACAAGAAACACAAGCAGGATAGTTACACAAAATGCAGCCACCAACTTGGGAAAGGCTGGTGACAGCTGGACCTCACCCCGGGGGCAGCAGTCACATGTTGGAGGAACGCATTTTCTTTAAGACGGAATATATGTCGGAGGGACAGCGACAGCCACCGCTGCACGATAATTCACACAAGGGGGACCGTCGCCTCGCTGATGACAAGCTGCGCGGAGCCCCGGGCTGCAGCTTGGGGCGCAAGGAGAGGGTTTGTTCCCTGCGGTGTGTTTGGCTTCTGTGGGTGGCCTGAGGGGTCATGGTGTGGCCACCAGGCCGGGCGCGCCGAGGCTGGAGAACCGGCCCCTCTGTTCTGCGCAGCTTCGGTCTGGGGTTTTTCCTTAAGCAGCTCCACGGCGCCCAAGTCACTTTGACCTCTGGACTCAGTACGTGACTCACCCGCCCTCCAGGGAGCTTCAGGCAGCGCACGGGCGGGGACTGGCAAACAGTCGCCAAGTAAATCCGTTACTGAGCGTGTGATAGAGAAGCGTGGCACTGGCGGTGTCGAAACACGGAGGCCGAGATGGAGAGGACTCTTGAAAAATGGCCAGTAGGAGCTCCTGCTGAGGTGGGACGGGAGCACCAGGACACAGGTTCTGTCCCTGGCCCGGCACAACGGGCTAAGAACCTGGCGTTGTGGCAGCTGCGGCCCAGATGGCAACTGCAGCTCAGATCTGAGCCCCAGCCCGGAACTTCATATGTCGCAGGGAGGCCAAAAAATGAAAAGGAAAAAGAAAAATGGCCAGTGGTGACACTGCTGTCAGCAAACCCACGCTGTCATTCGCTAGGACACCATGAAGTCCACCCGGGCTGGCTCCGTCACAGCAGACACGGACTCCACGGGCGTCGAGGGCTGACCCACAGTTTAAAGCCTCTTTGTGTCTTAAAGTGAGAGATGTGGCCGAAAAGATTAAGCAGGTCTGCAGAGCAGCAGGCATAAGACAGGTTTCCAGGAGATCTTTGCCCACTGGGCTGGCCACGCAGCCGGGCTCCGACCAGCCGGGCCGGGGTCGGCAGGGGCGGCCAGGCTGAGGGGGCTCTGAATCAGCCCCGCCGGGCAGCCTCCACCTGCTGCCTCCGTGAGCGGGTCGCTGGTCCCCAGGAGGCCCCGCGAGCCCCGCCCGGTGGGAGCCTGGGGCCGGCCCCGAGGTACAGTGGGCCAAGGAATGGAAGCAGGCGGAGTGCAGGGCCTGGAACCGGACGTGTGGGCCGGCCAGGCCCCTGAGGCTGACCTTAACCCCCGGACCCGCGACCCAGGGGCTGTGCAGTTGTTCTGGCTGCTGCGGCCTTCCCGGGGGCTGCGGCTCCCAGGCCCGCACGCCGGGGGCCCTGGTCCTCCCTGACCCCGTCCGGCTCCAGCTCCGGCCCGTCACGGACGAGGAGGCAGCCCCGGAGCGGAGCGGAGCGGAGCGGAGCGGCCGGGCCCCGGGGCCACAGAGGGCGCCCTTGCCTCCCTGCCTCCCACCCCCGCGCGGACTGTCGGCCCCGAGGGGACGTGCGCTCCCGGTCCCGCAGCAGCGACACAGGCGGAGGCCACGCCCGGGAGGCCTGCGTCCGCACGGCCGGGTTCTGAGCCTTCTCAGAGCCGCTTTGCCCACGTGCCGCCCCGTCTCCCGCTGGTCTGCGTCGCGGGTGAGCCGTGCCTCCCCAGGGAGCTGCTGCGACCCCGACCCAGTGCCTGAGCAGGCGGACTTCTCCGGAAATCGGGTCACGGCAGGTGTCATTGAACGGGGTCCTCACGGTGGCCCTGAATCCGTACGCCAGTGTCCTCGTGAGCAGGCAGAGACCCAGAGAGGAGGCGGCCACGAGCCCGGGCGCGGCCCCGGAGGAGCTTCCCCAGAGCACAGACCCACGCCCCGCCGACACCTTGAGCTGTGAACCGAGTTCCGCTGCGAGCTGCCCAGGCCTTGGGAGCGCGTCCCGGCCGCCAGGGGAGCCAAGTCCAGTCTGCACTGGGAGATACTCCGACGGACAAGCCGCAAACAGCTCATTTCCGCGCCCACAGAGGTCTGGCCGTGGTCGTGCCCTCCTCATCCCTCGGGCCACGGGCTTTGGGAGACGATGGAACTGCAGCAGGCTCTTTCCTGAGCCAGCTTGTGGGCCACTAGGAACTGTGGCTCCCTCCACCTCCAGGCCCCACGGCCGTGGGCCACCTCGTCTGCAAATCGCTGGGTCTGGGTACACGTTGTCGCGTTCCCTGTGCCTTGCAGCGCGGAAAAGGCACGCGCCGTCTCCAGAGAGCTGCCCCGTTTCATCTCATGAATGGCTGGTGCATTGACTTAATGGCGGCTTGTGCTGGCAGCACCCTTTTCACCCCATTTGAGGGGGTAAGGTGCGGCACGAAGGAAGGGACGGGCCACGAGTGAATGGACGGATGGAAGCTAAAGAAGAGGCAAGGACAGACCTGGCCAGGAGGAGGACTGCTCTCACAACACTCAGCACGTCTGGGCCTTTCATGACATTCTCCCACCTCCTGAGCTTTTCTTCTGTGGGAATCCTGCGACTTCAGTGTTTTCTGTTGATACTGAATTAGACCCTGCTTTATCCGGGACCAGGGCAATCGCACGTGTCTAGCTTCCTTTTTATTCTTATGCCATTATCACTGAACAAATGCCAGCACCCACCAGGCCCTAGACGCTGCACTGGGCCTGGGGCATCCAGGGCTCAATCTAAATAAGGTCCGAGCCTCAGGGGTTTACTCGCTGAGCTCTCAGTGGAGAGAAAGGCTCCAGATTCAGAATTTTAGCATAAACCGGAAGTAACACGAGCCACGGGTCGCAGGCCAGAGCCAGCCCACTCTTAGGTAAGCCCGCCCCGCGAGGCCTTTTCATTTCACTCCCCGGGCCAACAGCCAGAGCGAAGCTGCCTGGAGGGAGGAGCAGAGCGTCCGCGATGGGCTGTCGCTGTAGCTGCTGCTTCCTGCACCCGTTCCCCAGCTTCCCGCTAACTGAGAGCTGTCCCCTCCGGGAGGTGAAACCCAGTCTCGGGAGCTGTGGGTACGGGCCTGGTGCAGCGGAGCGGGGCGATGGGGGGCGAGGCCTGTGCCTGCGTCCTTGCGCCCCACCTGTGACCCATTCAAACCGACGCGAGTGTGGCTGAGCCCGGCCGGCGAGCAGGACGGGGGCGCTGGGTCCAGCCGAGAAGCCTCGAGGCTTAGGCTCCCCGCACCCATTATCTGTAACCACGGTCGCCAGCCTGGTTCCCTTTAAGACCCCCGTCGCTGGCTCTCTAGACCGCAGCGCTGCACTCCGGCGTTAGCCACACTCCCGCCCTACGCCGGGGTCGGGGCCTCGGCTCGTGACGCAGGTACGTCACGCTGTAAAATAACAGCAGCATCTCACCACTGTCGCAGACCCTGCTCGAAGCACTCTGCACACAGGAACCCACTTAATTCTCCTGAATACCCTACAAGAGAGGATTTTTATTGATTGATTGACTGATTGATTTTTGTCTTTTGTCATTTTTAGGGCCGCACCTGTGGCATATGGAGGTTCCCAGACTTGGGGTCCAATCGGAGCTGTAGCCACCGGCCTACACCACAGCCACAACAATTCGGGATCTGAGCCACGTCTGCCACCTGCACCACAGCTCACGGCAACGCCGGATCCTTAACCCACTGAGCGAGTCCAGGGATCGAACCCACGACCTCATGGTTCCTAGTCAGATTCGTTAACCACTGAGCCACGACGGGAACTCCATCACGTGTTATTTTCTTATTGACATATTTTTTAAAGCTTCCAAGAGTCCGGCACAGGGAAAGGCACAGAAGGTTCAAAGAAGCGTCCTTCCTCCCGAAAGAGCAAACTTACAAAACTTCCCTGCAAGACAGAAAGGCAGACATTTTCAAGCGCTGAAAAAAGCTCCACGAGTTAATGCAAGTGCCCGTCGTCCCCCAGGCTGCCCTTCGGAGTCGAGGGTGGGGAGGCGGGGCTGGCAGCGGCCCACCCACACGCGGTGTTTCCTCCCTCTTTCAGACCTCACCTCTTCTCGGCCCGCGCCTTCCTCTCCCAGGAACCCAGCGACAAGGTCACTTCGGGCGTCCCCGCCCTCCCCTCGCTGGATGGAGAGCCCCGGTCCCACAGCGTCCCCT